>JAFFST010002273.1:51014-62598 GCA_022414735.1 Noturus placidus | reverse complement strand
CCCCCCCCCCCCCAAGGGCGCTCAAAAACACCCCCCATGTTGGCGGACATGGCCCCCTTGGCAGAATGTCCCAAGCAGAACCCGGGGACCGAGGCTGAGCACCGGCGTCCTAGGTGAAACAGAGAGGCTGCGCGACGGCGTCCTCGGCGGAACAGAGAGGCTGAGCGACGGTGTCCTCGGCGGAACAGAGAGGCTGAGCGACGACGTCCTCGGCGGAACAGAGAGGCTGAGCAACGGCGTCCTTGGCGGAACAGAGAGGCTGAGCGACGGCGTCCTTGGCAGAACAGAGAGGCTGCACAACGTCCTCAGCAGAGTTGGAAGGCTGAGCGAAGTCCACAGCTGCACAGGAAGGCCGCGCAAAGTCCACGTCCGAACACGAAGGCAAAGCGACGACTTCCGCCGAGCAGGGAAACAGCGCACAGTAACCAGCGGTGCAGGAAAGCGAAGCGAGGTCCCCTGCGAAGCCCATGAGGGGAGCTAGGTTTTCCGCGAGGCCAGTGAGGGGAGCGAGGTTCTCCGTGAGGCCATTGAGGGGAGCGAGATCCTCCGCGAGACCCAAGGGAGGAATGAAGCTCTCCGCGGAGCATGAGGGGGGAACGATGTCCTCTGTGGAGCAGGAAGGGGGAGTGACCCACTGCGTATAGCAAAGAAGGGGAGCAACGTCTTCAGCGCAACAAAGAGGCAGAGAGATGACAGAGAGACGACCTCAGCCAAGCAGGGAGGCAGAGCAACGTCCACAGCCAGGCAGGAAGGCAGAGCGACGTCCACAGCCAAGCAAGAAGGCAGAGCGACGTCCACAGCCGAGCAGGAAGGCAGAGCGACGTCCACAGCCGAGCAAGAAGGCAGAGCGACGTCCACAGCCGAGCAGGAAGGCAGAGGGAGAGCCAGAACAGGGAAGGGAGGGTGGAAGATGGCCTCAGGCTGGAGCTCTGCGGCAGCCAAGCTCACCTCTTGCTGTGGCTCCACGGCTCAGTGCCCCCACCCCCCAAAAAAAATTTCTGGGTCAGCCGTCACCTCCGGGCTGGGAAGCGTGGCGTAATTCAACTTCCGCGGGGGCTTTCAGGCAGCGCCCGTTGCGCCTGCAGGTGCGTGAGCCTAGCCAGTTCCACCTCGACATATGCCAGGAACCACGTGTATATCGGCATGGCTTTTAGGCCGGCTTGCTTCAGCTGCCCTAGCTGTGCAACTTGTTCAGTCAGTCGTTTCAGTGCGACGGAAAGCTCCTCCATGTACCTGGCTTCAGGGAAAAAAAATCCGGGTCTTTCATTCTGTCACATTCGGGTAGTTGAGACGGATGCAAGCGCAGATTTTGGAGATTTAATATATAACATAACAACAAAACAACCAAACAAAGACACTAAGACTGATATACAAGAACACTGTGGCATGAAACAAACACTCAGGCTAAACACAAACACTGTGACAAAGCGACGTGAGTCTAAACAACAAAAGACAAAGACTACGTGAAAACAAGGACTATATATACACACACACATCAGTGCTCATTAACCACAATGTGAAACAGGTGCAGGAAGACATGTGACTAGTGAACAGTGGCTGCTGGGACATGGAGTCTACCGGCAAACTGGGGTGGAGACACACAAAAACGTAAACACTGTCCACGTGTTGAGAACTGTCATGCACTCTGCATCCGGCAGAGCAAAGGTGCAGTACCTGCGTACACCCACAAGGGAACCGTGACACTCACACACTCATCCACACCAATCTGTGTATCGGGATGTTTTTGGGAGGTTGGAGGAAACTGGAGAAGCTGGAAGAGATCCACATTTTTATGGGAAGAACATGCAGAGAAACGCCACACAAACAGTAACGCAAGCACAGGTTCAAACCAGGGACCCTGGAGCTGTGAGTCACCAACACCTACCACCAGATCACCAACATTTTTCACAGTTTTGAGATGTTTTATAGCAGCAAGTACTCTGGCTTACTCCATTAAAGAATGCAATTGTGGCGTAATGTTAATTTAAGGGTAATAACTTCGGAGACTCAAACACTTGAACAATTTCAGCTTCTGTTTAGGAATCTGAGAAATGATTTAGGTTTAGGTCCTGCCTCTTGGCACAATGAACAAATCAATTAATAGGGGTATTGAGGGGTATTCTATTGTTTTTAGAATAGCGGCCTGCACCGAACAGGCCGTGTGTTTATTATTATTATTTTATTTTGCAATTTCGCTCATTTTTGAGGCATTTGTGATGCTTCAAAATGAATGAAATTCAGCATACGCGTCCTACCTGGCAAACATTACAACATGATGTAATAACTAGGCTTGGCAGTGGTTTAGCAGCTCCATAGCACTGCCAAACGGTAGAATAGAATTTGATGTATTTCAGATGTGCTCAGAAGAGCACAAGATTATGGTATGGTCATTGCACTCATCATGTATGACAAGGTTCTGACTTCACCCAACAGGAAGTTGGCCATGCTGGCTGGAATATGGGGTTTTCAAACATTCCCACAGTGTTCCCAGGCTTACAATGGCTGAAAACACATCAAACTTTACATTTCTATTTCTGTTAGGACAACTTTTTACTTGATATTGCAGTTTAGCGTTGGTGTGCCTCCTGAGCCCCATAGCGCCACCTAGGTTTTGAATGAAAATTTGCACAAAATGCAAGAAATTTGGCATCAATATAATTCTTTGGTCATGTCTTTTGTATATTGGCCAGTTGACACCATAGCGCCCCTAACATTTCTGAATAAGTTTATTGCTGTGGTTGCCACAAAGTTTGTCTGATATTTACAAATTTTGGTGGAGACATTGTTCACAACATGTCGTACATAATTCCCATTGGCTTGTATTAGCTATGCCCAACAGGAAGTTAGCCATTTTTAAAGTTTCGTGTTTCTTCAAATAATTTTAAGAAACTATTTCATACTCCTACAAAAATAATCAGATTCCCTTGACATTTAATTATTATAAACTCCAGACACATGTGATTATATATTGTGAATGAATAGTGGATAACTTAAATAAGGATGCAATGGTAGGCAATAGATTTGCTTGACACACAACACTAAATAAGATTCAAAGGTTTTAATGGTAAGGAGACAGTTGGTTTGACAGTCATGAAATTTGGCATGAGCATAAATGTCATCATTGTACAAATTTCTAACATCAAGTGGCTCAAAAGGAAGTTGGCTAATTTTGGAATTTATGCATTTTTTCCCCCATATTTTCCATATTTTTTAGGAACTCTTTCGTACTGCTCTTAGAGAGTTCAATGGATTTCCTCTAAATTTGGTTGGAATAAACTTAAGATATATGTGATAATAAATTGCCAAGGAATAGTGGATATCTCAAATGAGGACATAATGGCTGCAAATGGATTTGCATGTGACGCCACACCAAACCAGGAAGTGGACATAACTTGATGTTTGGTTTGATCAGCCTCTACTTGTGCATGTCTACTAATGGGTCACTCCTGATTACAGTAATGTGACAATTATGAGTCATTGAAGTAACGTCACCTAGACTGAAACTGTTATATTTCACTTTAAAAAGAGTTTACCATATGGATTCATGTTGATTTACTAGATTTTTTGTCTAATATGCTTGAAAAAATAGTCCCGTAAACCTAGGGAATGAAGGTGGATGATTAATTTGAATAGGGTTCAGTGATTATGGAGTTGTTATTGCCCTAAATGATGCTATTCTAAATAGGAAGTGTAAATAATTCTGTGCTGGTTTGAATGATGGGCTTCAAACTTCAACTAGCTATTTAATAGCAAGTCCTGATTACATTCATTTGACTTTTGTTCTTTTCGTTTTAGCGCCACCTATATGGAAAACTAGGTGCACTACAATTTGATATACTAGTATGAGGTTTGTTTGATTTACCTGAAATTTCCCTACATGTGATGTGTGTCAATTTTTCTTGCATAGATGCTCAATACGGTGTTAATTTTGCTTCAAACAGAATTGGCATGTCATACACATGAAACCAAATAGATTTGAAAGGGGAGGTAACATGTAGATGCTTAAAGAGAAAGGGTACAAAGATAAAGTTTGTAAAACCATTTGGTGAGATAGCCTATATTTGTAAAGGTGTGGTTGAGGGTAGTAGGCACATTTTCTATTGTGCCTACAAGGATGTAGTTACAGGATGTAATGGGAAACTGGAACTGTGTAAAACATTGTGGTGTTTTGAAGGAAGAGTCATACATTAACTTGTTTACCAAATAAACATTGGACAGCATGGGATATAATGATGGTGGTGTCTATATTAAAAGGAGTTTAATGCATGCAAACATTTATCTTTAGCAGATTTGTTGGACATTTATTTAACAAAAAGTAGAGGGAATAGTGAATATGTAAAAAAAAAAAAAAAAGAGATTGTTGATTTGTAAATCAATGTTGTTACGGTGATGGCAAACACAAAGCTTTGCTTGGATCTTTGTGTTTGCTGTCAGAGGATTTTATACTTTTAGTTATAGCGCCACCTATATGAAAAACTACATGCACTGCACTTTGTAGTTACAAAAGTCACTCCTGGTCACACACATTCACTTTACAATCTCCACCATTACAATTTGCCCCCACACCATTCATATCATGTCTCCAGCTCTGCCCCGATGTGCGGTTTAACCCGGTTCAATTTGCACGCCAGTGTGAGGGCCCTTCGTCCCCCTGTGAAGGGGGACCTCTCGTTATAAGGGCCCGAGCACCAGCGGTGATAATGTTTTATTATTATTATTATTATTATTATTATTATTATTCATTTTAATTTTTAAAACATTCACCCGTTTTTTAGGCAATTGTCATATGTGAAAACTCACGAAACTTGGCACACACATCCGACCTGCATAAAATAAAAAATATATGTAGTGTTTAGGCTTGGGTGTGGTTGAGGATCTCTACAGCGCCACCAAACACAGTCAATGGGTTGGATGAAGTTGCTCAGAGTTGCACAAGATTTGTTATGGTTATTCGACTCATCACGTAAGACAAAGTTCACTTGGCTTTATCTGATTCCACCCAACAGGAAGTCAGCCATGTTGGATGGAATGTAGGATTTTGAAATGTACGATAGCTTACGATGGCTGAACGTTGACACATACAATTGTCTTATACTCAAAAATACTCAAGTATTCTCCACCTCTGTCGATAAAGAGTAATGAGCAAAGCTACTGAAAAATCAAAAACAACTAATCATGTATTTGTCAACAGGATCATGTTTTTATAGTTTGTTTAATTATTTGATTATTTAATGTTGATAAGGATTTATTGCTGAATTGATTACTGAAAGACTCAGATTGGCTTACATACTGATGTAAGGCAAGTCTTTATGCTAGTCAAACACATTAAACAATAGTAGATACTTTCTCAGCTAGGAAATAGTGAATCTGCTTGTTTCTGGCAATGACAAACATTCAAACATGAACAATTAAAAGTACCTTAGCACACTAGTATACTGTAAATACATTTCATATGTTCTCAGTAACCTTGCTGGCTTAGTGGTTTTTATATCTAATATCTAAACAAGGCTTGTTCTTCATTACCATGAGTGATTTTCTAGTTCAAAGAATGTGTGTAGGTGTGTTTTCATTGAATACTTGCTGCACAAGTGCTGTTCAAGCTGCTTATACAACATTCGGAGGCTTTCTATGCAAAACAATTACAAAGGATAGAAACTGAATTTTGACACCATACATTTTAATTCCATGTGTTCCGTATTCATACGAGTGAAGTTTAGTATATTCACCTATGTCTGTTTGGGTTGACTCTAAAATTGCGCCTAGGTATGAATGAGTGTATGAATGGATCTTTCAATGGATTGAAGTCTCATCCAGTGTTCCCGGGATAAACTCTGGATTCACCACAACCCTGAGCAGGATAAAGCTGTCACTTAATATGAATGAATGAACGTTCCATTTTTGTATGTGTGCTATACACTGATCAGCCATAACATAACATAACATAACATAACATAACATAACATAACATAACAGCTTTTTAAAGAGTTTGCTCTTGAATTGTTAGCGTGACCTACTGGGTCATGTTAAATTAATGTTGATAAATCTATGAATACAAATTGTTAATCAAAGCAGCAATTTTAGGTTGTAAAGGAAATTTTAACTTTACCAAAGGCATTTTCAATTTTGTTCCTTAACTGAAGCAACTGTCTAGCATGTAATTATTTATACCATGGCCACAGAAAATATTAATTTCTGATTAGCTGGCAGGTGTCCTATTTGTTTCTTATATGAGGACAGCTGTGCAAAATCCAGTCAACATTAAATCTCAGATTTAAATCAACACTTACAATAATAAGTTGGAATTTAACCTTGACAACAAGCATACCAAAGTTAATGCCATGTTTTTACATTGCTATTGCCTTTGCTACTGTGAAAAAATGAATGGTATGGATTTACTGCAGAAAAGATGTTTTAATGGCTGTATGGAAATGAAATTAATTATAAGCTACTAAAAAGTGAGTAAGGTATGCAAAACATAACTTTAAGAAGAAAGTTAAGTCTAGTACATTAGCTAGTTAGGTTTTGTAAATTAGGTAGTTGAATGATCTGAATAATATGTTTAGCAAATTAGCTTGTTAAATTAGCTAAATAGTTTAATTTTCTTTGCTAATGTGCTAATATGTAATTAAGAAATTGGTCAACCAGCAAGCCAAATTCTAGGTTTATCTGAGTTGTGGTCAGATTTTTCCATCTGTTAAAAATGATCTTATGTTTTTATATAGTATGTTTAAATATAGATTATTTTTGACTTTCTCTGAAGTTGATTTTTGCCTCCATACCTCTACTTTTAATTTAGCAGAGATTAACTTTTACTAAAGTAGTTTCTCAGTACTTTGCCCATCCTTGCTTATGAATGTACATATGAATCATAAATCACTAGTTAAATGTTCCAAGTTCTTATTAGTATTATATACTAAATCATTAAAACAATCAAAACCTAAATTTGACATTGATATCATATTTAAAAAATGCATATTTTACTATAAAACGTACAGTTACAGTGGGGGAAATGAGTAATGAATGCATGAACATTTTTTTCAGTAAATATATTTCCAGTTAGACTATTCACATGAAATTTTCACCAGACATTAGTATTACCTAAATTAATCTGGAAATATAAAGAATTCACAACATTAAAGTCCATAAATAAAGTTGTGTGTAATAAAGAGGAATGAAACACGAAAAAAGTATTGAACACGCTAACTAAAATATATTTAATACTTAGTGAAGAAGCCTTTGTTTGTAACGAATGTTTCAAGATGCTTCCTGTGTGAAGAAATTAATGGGCCACAGTATTCAGGTGTGATTTTGGTCTGATCTTCTAAACATATTGTCTTTAAATCATCTTCAATTAGATTCGAGCCAGGTGATTGACTGGACCATTCTAACACCTTGATTTCTTTTTCTCTGAAACCAATTGAGTTTCCCCTTTGCTGTATGCTTTGGATCGTTGTCCTGCTGGAAGGAGCTTCTGGATCTGGCTGGTTGATGATAGACTAATGATGGTGTTTACTGTAAGAGTCAGAAGTTTTGAAATGTGTCTGTGTCCAATTCCATTAACATATTTTGCAATAATAAGGATGTGAAGGTCTTGTGAGAGCTCTTTGCTTTTACCTATCATGAGATGTTTCTTGTGTGACACCTTGGTAACAAAGGGCCTTTTTATAGAACATCAATTTACTAACCCAGCCGATATTCATTTGCACAGGTAGAGGGTATAATTACTTACGGATTTCAGATGGTTCCTTGCCTTGGAGAACTGCTTTTTCTTAGCGTGTTCAATACTTTTTTCCCGTGTCATTCTGCTTTACTACACATAACTTTATTTATGGACTTTAATGCTGTGAATTCTTTATATTTCCAGATTTCTTGAGCTAATACTGATGTCTGGTGAAAATTTAATGTGATTAACCTCACTGGAAATATATTTACTGAAAAAAATGTTGATGTGTCCAATACTTATTTCCCCCACTCTAACAACACTTACGGTTTACATTGAAATCATACTACAAAACTTACATTTTATATTAGAATCATACAACAAAATGTGCATTTTAAATTTAAATCATACAAAAAAACTTACATTTTATGTTAGTCATACTACAAAATGTACATTTTACATTGAAATCATACTACAATACTTATATTTCACATTGATATCATACTACAATACTTATATTTTACATTGAAATCATACTAGAAAACTTTAATTTTACATTGATATCATACTACAATACTTACATTTTACATTGAAATCATACTACAATACTTATATTTAACATTGATATCGGTGCACGGTGGCTAAGTGGTTAGCACATTCGCCTCACACCACCATGGCCCTGTGTGCATGTTCTCCCCATGCTGCGGGGGTTTCCGCCGGGTACTCCGGTTTCTCTCCAGTCCAAAGACATGCATGGTAGGTTGATTGGCATGTCCAAAGTGTCTGTAGTGTATGAATGGGTGTGTGAGTGTCTATGTGTTTGTGTTCCCTGCGATGGATTGGCACCCTGTCCAGGGTGTACCCTGCCTTGTGCCCGATGCTCCCTGGGATATGCTTCAGGTTGCCTGTGACACTGAAAAGGATAAAGCAGTATAGAAGATGGATGGATGGATGGATACATTGATATCATACTACAAAACTTACATTTACTAAATACAACAACTTTACTAAGCTTACAGTAGCAGAGATGTATTTCCTGAACATTATGTAAATTTGTGCAAGAAATGGCTATTTATTAGAGCTTTTATTCCTGATCAGATTGAAGTTGCCATTTTTTTTTTAGGTAACTTGTTTTTAAGTTATTCGGGTAGACCTATTTAATTCAAGTGACCAGTCAGACCTGCTAGTAACTATAAGAATACATTTGAATAAATATATAATAATTATATTGTAATAAATATAATTATATTATATTATATTATATATTATATTGTAATAAATATAATAACTTTAATAATGTTCCAGTGGTTTAACTAATTTTTATTTTTTTATTGTGGACCCCCTGGCTTTGTTTGAATATTTTTTTTATATGAAATGTTTATATTTGGATGTGAGAAAATTGTGAGGAAAAAAAACCCAAAACATTTGTAATGTCATTGATTTGATAAAGGTTTTTGTAAAATACAGTATGTGTCATTTTATTAGAGCTGACATATTACAACATATAAGCTGTTGTAATAATATACTGTATCTATTGATAATCTACACTCTGTAGGTTGTGGTGATTGTAATGAGCTGAATGCTTATAACACATGATATTAACAATTTATAAATGCATTATCAACCTGTAATGCTAACTGTTATAGTATATTTGTTATATCTTTAAGGTTATGGATGAATTTATTTTTCTAAAGGTGGCAGAGTTTTCAGAAATGCACTGAATAACAGCTTCTATCTCCATTTCTGTTTTTTATTCTGTCCCTCATTCATCGACTTGTCTGATAGGAAAGCATAATTAGATCTCTAATTTAAGTTTAGATTGAATACACTTCTGTAAAAGTGCAAGGTCATTTATCAGCATCTCTTTTTCTCCTTGCTGCTTATGCTCTGCCTCTAGCTGTGTGTTGGTAGCTGGGCCATGCACGAGTAAAGCTGATGTATTTTAAACGAGGGCAGTGCTCCGGTGGGTGGAGGCTCTTCACTGGTATTAATCGGCTATTTTTTGCGTTCTGTCTGAAACGTTTGGATTGACTCTCGAGAGACTCAGCGAGCACAGAGACCTGCGAGCAGCACCAGCCGCTATGCTCAGCCACTTCAAACTCTAGTGCTTTTTCTGCCACAATATTTCACTCTGGAGTGTGTGTATGTGTATATACAATGTGTGGGATAGTGTGTGCATCTATCTGTGAGAGTAGCTGTGTACAGTGTGTGGGATTGTGTGTGTGTGTGTGTGTGTGTGTGTGTGTGTATTCAGGTGTTTTTGTGAGTTTAAAAGTGTGTGGGATTGTATGTGTGTATGTATCTGTGAAGGCACAGTGTGTGTGTATGTGTGTGTGTTTGTGTGTGTGTGTGTGTGTGTGCACAAGTATTTGTGAGTGTATGTGTGAGCTGTGTGTGCAGTGTGTCTGCGTGTGTGTGAGTCTAGAAGTGTGTGTGTGTGTGTGTGTGTGTGTGTGTGTGTGTGTGTGTGTGTGTGTGTGTGTGTGTGAGGGGCAAGAGTTTAATCTTCAGAGGCTTTGTACTGTATTTCTTCATGCAGAGTGAGAAAGGAACACAGGCATTGGGGAAAGTGCTAATGAGTGATTGGAGTGTCATCACTCGCCTCCTCTTTACGTGCCATTCACATATAAAGGGCTTGTCCAATACCACATTTCACACACACTTACAGTTTGCACAAAAGTACTTGTTGCTTGGATTACTTAATTAAAAATGCAAATCCAAAAAGACACATATTACCATGTGTATCCCACTTCTCATACTTCCTGTCGTGTCTCGCTTTAAGGACTGGGAACCTCAACCAGATTTACCGGCTTGAATCACCAGCCATGGAAACATCTAAAGTCTGTGCAGCAGCAAATTGGTTTGAAGTGTTAACTGCCTGGCTGGTGAAATGTGCTCATATGCTGGATCATGGACTAGATGAGCTCTTGAGCTCGAAGCTTATGGGACCCAAAGCGGATGGGGCAGAAACGTCACCTCATTGAGATCTTTTTGCTGCTCTTTGGTCGCATTCTCGCCAAAGCACTTTGGAGTAGTGTGAAAAATGTATGCTCTTCATGTGGAAGTGAGAGAGAGACAGGAGGATAGTAAATCTCAAAACCAGTAGCCAGTGAGGAGTGCCTGCTGGTATAAATGGACTAGCAGGGCTAAAATGTCATCTATATAACAATGCATTTGCAGTTGAGCCAAACTGCTGTCCAAAACATTACAATTCATCACATTGAACAACATTAAAGAAAAGTTTAGTGTTATAGCTCTTAATGTTTGGGAGAACATTTTTTTACACTTTCTTACATATCCATACATTTTCTGTTCCACTTATCAGTCTGTGCAGGATTTCACCGTGTTTTCTTGTGATTGTTGCATCCAAAAAAGCTTGATTTTGCTGTGGCTTATTTTTTCCTTCCAAAATTTGCAATGCAATTTGCTGAGTTTTTTTTTTTTTTGTGCTTTATTTGCGGAAAACTACTTGAATTGGCAAAATTGCAATTGCTGAAAAATTGTTTTGCGTGCCCTTTCGCGGTGATGTTTGTTGGTAAATGACACCTTTTAGCTGAACTCGTGTTCAACGCATGTAAATTGAAGGAGGCTTTGGCTGAATGTGTGTTGTGACGACATAACATAAGAAAGACTACACTTCCCTTCAGACAACCTTTGAAAATATAGTGGTCTCCCAGGCACAGAAAATCTTGAAGGACTGTTCCCATATTTTGCACTCGGAATATAATGTCTTACCGTCGGGGAAACAATATAGAGCTAGCATATGCAAAAGTAATCGCTATAAGTTATCCTTTATTCTGACTTCCATTGCACTCATTTTATCATCTTCTTAGCTTAGTTTAATATTGTCCATGTGTTTGTACCAGGTTTCTATCAACCAGTGTTTTATGTGTTCAGCTATTGTATGGTGAAGTTAGAATTTTA
>JAFFST010002273.1:28100-47129 GCA_022414735.1 Noturus placidus | reverse complement strand
TATATATATATATATATATATATATATATATATATATATATATATATATATATATATAATATATATATTAATATAATTTGATATAGATACAGAAATAAATATATTAATGTTGTATTAAATTGCCGTAGGTATATCACAAACCTTTTGAAGGGTTTATAACTGTGATCTTAGACTTGAATCTTGCAGTCCTTATTGGGACAAAGTCATCAGACCACCAATCATTAACACATGCCAAAAGTATTCTGTACATCTTTGTAGGAAGGCAATGATAATTTTTTTCCCACCATTCGTCTTTCTTTCTTTTTTTTTTGTTAATTTTTTTTAAAGCATACCAACTGCAATTGGATGCATTATGAGGAACCAGGCATGGTAACATTGTGCAAACACATTGCGAAATACTGGATTGTCATCATTAAACTAAGATGTGTGGTGGAAGATTTTGAAAGACAGTTCTTTAGGGCTTTTACGTCTCTAAAATGAGACCTGGCAAACAGCGGGATTATATTTTTGTGCTGAAGAACCAGTATGACGTCAACTTAAAGGTGCAATAGTCAATTTTCTGTTGATTTTATGACACTTATACGGCGAACATGGCACCTTGTAAGTGGTCATTTGCAAGTTTTAAAGATGTCATTTCACACCTTGGGACATGCGATGTAGGGGGGGAAAAAGAACATGGATGGTCTAACATGAGCATAAAGTTCACTAAAAGTTATTTAACCATGCTTTTACGGTTACAGGCCTGAGTGGCTATTGGTTCTATTCTACTGTAGTGAACTTGAAACATTCCTGAATCATTTTGGATTGAAGCCAATCGACAAGCAGGGCAGCCGACAAGTAAGAAGTGTTAACACAAAGCTAGCTGGCTAACGATAACTCTAATGTTGATGATGATGAGTATATGTCTCATAATTTTGTTAGATTAATCACACGATTCGGTCATGGTACTCCATGCGCACTGGAAGGATTTTGCGATTGAGACAGCCCTTAAAATGGCTGATCAGTGCCCCGACTACTGAACTAGGGAGCTGATTGAGATGCACCCAAGTTGATGCTCGTTTTGCAGAGTGAGCGGCCATGTTGATTTGACGTCACTCCGTAAGCTGGGAAGGACTGGGAAGTAGTTGAGAAGACTACCCCACATTGATGAGTTGAAATTTCAAGTTGATGGTGGCTTTTACCGGTTTACAGTCACATGACGCAGTACAGTTTCGCCTCAAGCGCAGCATTACAGTATTAGGGCGGCTGTGGCTCAGCCGGTAGAGCGGGTTGTCCACTAATCCACTAATCGTGGGGTTGGTGGTTCGAATTCCGGCCCGGGTGATCCCATGCCGAAGTGTCCTTGGGCAAGACACTGAACCCTAAATTGCCCCCGATGGCAAGCTAGCATCTTGCATGCAGCTCTGCTACCATTGGTGTGTGAGTGTGCTCTCATTTGTAAGTCGCTTTGGATAAAAGCGTCTGCTAAATGAAGAAATGTAAATGTATTAGGCTTTCTAGCATAGGCATGTGTTTTGTGGCAGTGGCTTTGTGGAAATCACTGCAGTGACCTAAATCACTGATTTATAACTTAAAACAATGTTTATATCTACCTATTAAACAATCGCTTACTATTGCTAATACACACACGACGCGAGAAATCAAAAAATTCAGCTGTAGTTTAGTCGTCATCTTCGGCTTAATTCGAATCTTCTGATTTTTTTTTACACACTTGAGCTGTTAATTCTGTTCATCTGTAAATTTGCTGGTTAAAATTACCTGGCACCCGCCCTTGTTTTTTCCCCTTTTCCTTGTGTATTATTGACGTTATTCAGCGTGTGCCTCATTAATTTAAACCTCAAACATGCTTTCTCTCAAACACCAAGGTAGTTTATTATTTATTTAATTTTGAAAGAGTGACACACAAAAAAAAAAATGCATGGGCTAAAAGCCTCTTAGCAAAGCGTGAAAGAAATGACTTAATGGAAGAACTGAGTCCGAAAGCCAAAGCAGAAAAGGAGAAAGAAACCGTATAGAGACACCAACCCACACCCGCTCAAGATGCCCCCCTCACCACCACACACTCCCCAAAAAGAATGACCGAAATAACCACTCTAATGTAGGCACGCTAGCTAGCAGCTCCATTTTCTTCATCATCAGTGAGCAGAGGCTGAGTGCACACTGATAGCAGCCAGTGATTGAAGGCAATGATGAATGATGGGCATGCAAACATGTCATATGAGTCTGAGAAACCAAGACCATCGCCATAGGAGATGGGCATTTCGGGGAAAAATACACCTTTTTAGACGCGTTTGAAACAGAAATTGTAACTTAATTACACGTATGTGATACTAAAGATCTGTCATCATATACGCATTTATTAATGATCATTTCTAACCATGATTTATTTTAACTAAAAGCTCCGCAATGTCCTAGCTATTTTCTGCCAGATCAGAGCGTATCATATCATGTCGCGAGTGCCCGCGGAGTTTCCCAGGCAACGTAAACAATTCATTAAGAGTGCTAATGCTAGAAAAGCTCGTAGGAATGAGGACTGGTGCTGTTACAGCACTTTCAGATTCTCTTTAGCGTTTTGTACGCATTTCTCAGCATGTAAGGTTACTGTATCTGTATTCGGTTATAAACCTGCAATGGCCTTAACAGAACAACCTGCGTTAAGCGTTTCACTGTAAACTTTTCATGAACACACTAACAGTTGCCGTTTTTGTTCACAAGATTTTTATCACATAGCTTTGATAATCCAGACGTGGATTCTCAGCCACTACTCACTCCTGTGGCGACTGGTTGTGTGGCGTGTTATGTGGGCAGTGGTGGCTTGGCGGTTAAGGCTCTGATTACTAATCAGAAGGTCGAGGGTTCAAGCCCCAGTACTGCCAAGCTGCCACTGTTGGGCCCTTGAGCATGACCCTTAACCCTCAATGCCCCCAGGGGTCATTGTAGCATGGCTGACCCTGCACTCTGACCCCAACTTCCTGACATGCTGGGGTATGCGAAGAAAAGAATTTCACTGTGCTGTAATGTATAGCTGACCAATAAAGACCTGATATTCTCTAACTCCTGAGAAATCTCCAGAAGTGGTGACATTTTTAAGCACGTTTGACTTTCTTGTTGTTGAATCGCATTCACATCTGCAGCTAGCTGCAAGTCCAGCATTGAGAAACAGCAGGGCAAGCCTGAAATGAAATTAAAATCAGTTGTGGTCACGTGCAGCAGATCTCTGAATCCAGTTTGCCGTCCATTTATTTGTTTTTGGAGGGTGAGGGGGAAGTGTTAGGAGCTGCAGAAATAAAAACATGCACGAGCTGAACCCACTGGCACATAGAAAATAAATTTATTTATTGGTCTTTATTGGTTAGCTATACATTACAGCACAGTAAAATTCTTTTCTTCGCATACCCCAGCATTTACATTTATTCATTTAGCAGACGCTTTTATCCAAAGCGACTTACAAGTCCACATACACCAATGTATACACTCGTACACCAATGGTAGCAGAGCTTCCATGCAAGGTGCTAGCTTGCCATCGGGGGCAACTTAGGGTTCAGTGTCTTGCCCAAGGACACTTCGGCATGGGATCACCCGGGCCGGGATTTGAACCACCAACCCTACGATTAGCGGATTAGTGGCAACCAGCTCTACCGACAGAGCCACAGCCGCCCCCATGTTTTGCTCATTTTTCTCATTTCTATACAACATCCTAGGTAGGTCTTGGGGATGACGCACGCTTCAGCAGAGCGCCCTCCAGGTGAAAGATTGAGTAGTGTCCACCTTATCGGTGAGCGTTCGTGTAGCCTGCACTCCTCTACAGCACCAAATAACTGATTAGAAGTGATTCAAGTCATGCGGTGTGAAAAGGTCAGAGATTTTGAATGGCGTGTAATGTACACTCTGCATGAAGCCGTGACGATCTGCATATAGATTTAAACCTGAAGTGGGCGTGGCCCAAATGGATAGATTATGTGGGTTTTTTTTTTTTTTCTTTTTCCGAAATGATTTTTTCAAATAAAATATGAACCATGACACCAGAAACACTGGAAAACTCTGAAGCTTAACAAGAGGTAGAAATGCCAGCACTGCCAGCACGGTGTGTAAATTCTGGCTCTGACAGCTCCTCAACCTCAACTACATCACTCCAGTTCATAATCAGACTCAACTACTGATGTGCATGAGAACGTTTCATTTATACCTCACCAGGTATTATTTTTTCTTTGAACATGTCTGTGGTATTTCTCACAAAATTAGTTATATAAACAAACTAGTAGCCTAACTGAAACCACAGCGACCCTGACCCGGCAGCTACTAAGGATGAATGAAAGTTGTAACTGCATTTCACCTCCAACGTCCGGTTTACGGATTTATTATGATGTAGACCAACATAAGTGATGATAAAGTATTAGTAAACTTAGAATGTTCTGAACCGGGACCTTGATCACTTCCTGTTTAAGGGTATTTTGTCCATGTCCTGATGCCCCCCCCCCCCCCCCACGATAGCTTAATTTTCATTAAACTCCTCATGTCGAGCCATTTTCTAGTGCGATGAGCTGATCTGTTCTCTCACTCGTGCCAAGTCAGATGTCTGCCACTATGAAAAGAGACAAACAAATAAAGTGAGCACAATACTCATCTGTCTTTTGATAGCTAAAGCCATTTAAAAAAAAAAATCTTAATCATGTCATTTGCAACAAAGGCAATTAACCCAGACTGTCTCTGCTCTTTGTTTTAGCTTTGAATAGACTTCTAAATGAAATGAAAAGACATTCAGTACGGTAATGGTATTTCTGTGAAGAAACAATTACCCATAATGACACAGTTATAAACAAATCTTTCAGATGTCACAGCCCACTTTATTTTGCCCACAGTTTCCTGTTTCTAATCCTTTTGTCCGCTTGTAATTAATCAATTGTCACCACGGTGAAAGAGAAAGCCCCCGGTGGGCGTTTGACTTCGTCTTGCCATCAAAGAACATGAAATGAATTGAAAGAAGAGTATAGAATAGTTGACTTTCAAAAATAGTATCCGAGTCTCTAAATTATGTACCACTTAGACTTGGGGGTGGGGGGGTTTGGGGGGGAAACAAGCCCATTATCTTAAGCACAAAGCACTGTGACACATGAGTCTTTTTCTGCATTCAAGGTTCTTGACTTGAAACATTTTTTTTGTAAGCAAAGTTTTCGTAATTATTGAATAATTTGGCATCATGTAGCATTTACGGTATTTATAGTATTCCCATCAAGGCAGTCGGCTTATATGTATATGTATTGACGGCAAAGTAAGGCCTGTCTCGACAAATGCGGTAGAATGATATAATGACAGTACAATGTGTGATACATGATTCATCAAATGATGACAAGCAGCAGGTACGGTCAACAATGAATAAAGACTTTTCTAGTGAGAATGTGGTTTTACACTATTATTAGCGACGTGTAGGGTGATTTTATTGCGGTGCAAGTTTCTGTGGTGAACATATCGTGAAGGGCTTGGGCTAAAGTGTGAAAGAATAAAATAAGGTGTAAGCTAGGAGCTAAAACACAGCCGAACACACTGTTAGTAGCTAGCTTGACTAGAAAAAAACAACAACGAATGATGAAAAGTAACCAGAATTACGTGAGAAATGGTACAGGGTTGGAAGTGGAGGCCCATCTGTAGTTTTAGATGCTCGGTCCCAATTTCTATTCAACAATAATGTCAGTATTGCTCTACTTAAAGCGCAACTATTATGGTTTTGAAACGTGCCTAATTTTGTTTTAAAGGTCACGTACAATAGGTTTACGTGTATCTGAGGACAAAAAGCACTTTACCGTGCTCGTAATTTAAACTACAGCATTACTTTTCCCCCCTCAGTGTCACAACCGACTCGTTAAATGATTCATTCTAAAGGATTCGTTCTAATCTCCTTTCTGCTCTGATTGGTCAGACGTCCCAGTCTGTCGTGATTGGTCTACGGCTGTCAGCGAGCGGCAGATGAAGACCAGAGGCGGGGCTTTTTGTTTCAAACCTACGTAGGTTATCATTAAAGAATCGTTTCAGCCGTTCAGAATCGGTTCCTTCTTTTGGGAGTCAATAATTCAGATTGTCGTGTGCTTTCATTTTTTAAACTTTCCAGACTTTTTATATTCACAAACAGCTCTATAACACACTACATGAAAGGGAATATATGAAAAACCGTAATAGGGGCACTAAAGGAAATATCAAAATGATAAACCCCCAACATCAAAATGGACTCATCCATGCATCTTTACAGGGGAATGGTTTTTGTTTATTTTATTTTTGAATAACATATTGACCAGTGTCTCATATCTGATTGGTCAGAAGGTGTGGATTATTTTAGTAACAGTCAGTTCCCTCGCTCAGTAGGTCGTGAAGCAGTATATTGTGTACACGAGTTCGGGTGCTGGTAAAGACCCTATCTGTCTACACAAAGGGACACTGATTATAGAATTTCTGGTGACATGCTTCAGGCAAATGAACTTTCTAATTTCTTCCTCACTGACTGTAAAAACATGTAAACATTATTAACAAAATATTTTAAGTTTTATACGTCATCTAAATTTATCATAATCGCACGTGTTTCTGTCATGGTATTTCAAGCAGGATCATAGCTAGCTAGTGGATTTAAATGCATACAAGCCATATATAGAACATCAAATAAAGTGAAAAATCACTAACATAAGTAATCATTTGAGAGCTACAACGATAACAAGCTACTCACATTTGTAGAGGAGGTTGGCAGCTTATATCCGCCATTTTTCTGAGCTGAGAGGCTTCAGAAAACATGACTTGACCCTTGTTCATGACTTGTTCGTGCACTGGAAGGATTTAGCCACCGAGACAGCCATTAAAATGACCGACTCCCATCAGTGACCTGACTACTGAACCAGAGAGCTGATTGAGATGCACCCACTGTCAGTGCTTTGTAGCAGGGTTAACAAAGTCTGAACGCGTAGACTCCTTGGTCCTGGAGACTTTTCTGTGCTGGAAAAAGTCTCCAGGACCGATGAGCCTACGCGTTCAGGGTTTTATAAGATGTGTGTGTGTGTGTGTGTGTGTGTGTGTGTGTGTGAGAGATGCTGGTGAAGATGCGACTGACTATCGCAGCTATAATGTAAGTGAGAACAGGAATGAACTCGTCTCTGCTTTTGTGATCTCTGCTTTTCATTTGCAGGACTTATCTTCCTTCCTAAAACTGACTTCTACTTGCTGTGGACTACGTGTACGCGTAAAAAGATCGCCGCCATGTGTATCCTGCAGTCGTTCGGCGCGTTACTTGTCCACGTCCTCAGAAGTTAGCGTGACGCGTCTGCACGGTGTGCTACAAACGTAATTAGTGGAGTCCGTATCGCACCACGTGACACCGTGTCCACGACTGAATAAAAAAACTGACGTCGTGTCTCAAATTACAAACTCGTTCTGTTCCAGTACTAGGGCTGCAACTAACCATTATTTTGATAATCGATTATCTTTATACCGATTGTTTCGTCCATTAGTCTGATTAACACAGCAGTTTTTATTTTCTGTATTTTTATTTATTTTTTGAACAAACATTCTTTCACAGCCCGATGTTTTCCTTCAAACATTGTGCAACTTGAAGGCTGTGAAAAAGGTATTACATTTATTCATTTAGCAGAGACTTTTATCCAAATGAGGAAATGCAAGCAAAGCGATCTATATATCAAGCGGAGAACAATACGAGTAGTACAAGATCTTTTAATTGAGTATTAGATGTATATATGTGGGCTATACACATGTGATGTGCAGGGAACTCAAATCTATTGATCTTTTAAGGAAATAAAGTTCCTTTTGATTTGTTTTTAATCTCCGCACCAGGTTAAACAGTTACCGTTCCTTACCAGCCAATACGCCCGACACATTTCACCCTCCTACCTCGAGATCACACACCCCCGCACTGCGAGTCCTCTGATTACACGCGGTCCAATCAGTGCGAGTGTGCGGGGAGTCGTCACTCGGCAGACGCTACCTGTAGGGTCAAGAGCGTTCCTCTTTGATGGGATGTTATCATTCTTGAGAATTTTGTTACAGCAGCTACTGTGTGTGTGTGTGTGTGTGTTTATTTATTTTTGTAAGGTTTTGTTTGTTTAATGATTTATAATGGCAATAGAACAGTTCGAGAAGCTTGGCTAATACATACTGTTGGTTTATAAACACACTCAGTTAACCTCATCAGAAATTTTATTGAATAAGCGGTGTGTTCACCCCCCCCCCCCCCCCACACACACACTCAAATTTAATGATCGTATCTGTAATAAAAGTGAATTTACTTTTGTTACTGTAATAGCCAGACGTGCCAGGATGAACGAAAGATCCTTGAATCAACCTCCATGGCTCTTAAATCAGTAAAGCGACAGTAGCCTTGTTTCGTTGCTGTTTTCTCAGTTCCACGTTCAACACGTTTTGTTTGTTTATTTATTTATTTATTTAACTTTATTTTTCTTGAAACTCTGAGGGTCGTGATGTTTTATCCTCGTTTTTATTTCTTCATGCTAGAAATGATTAGTGCGCATTGGGAGACTTCAGAGCGTACCCATGAAAGACTCAGATATTCGAATCTTCCGATACTCTTGAAGAAAAAATTTTTAATTTTGCGTCTTTTTTTTTTTTTGTGCGATTCTTGTACTTTGAAATCAAAGCACCGAGCTCTTGAGCTGTCAGCGCCATAATTGGATTCTCTGTGTTTAGCATTGAATCCGTAGTGAATGCCGTCGCGGTCTCCTGCGAGTTTCGATTCACAGCCTTTCATACGTCCGTCCTTTTGCTCGTCCACCGTTCCTCTTTTTTTTTCCCTTTTTTTTAAACAAATTATTATTATTTATTTTTTTTTTTCTTTTAATCGAGTCTCATTTCATGGTTTTTCACACGTTATAATGTTGGCGGCTTCTAAATACGATTGAATCGCAGCACAATTACATTTCTTAACAGAATAGCTGGTGCAATTATGAAACCAGGAAAAAAAAAAATCATAATTGTTTATTTTGGCGGAAACGTGTTAATGCGTCTTTAGTCGAAAGCATGAAATGGACATTTTGTAGCTTTTGAAAAGCCCTTATTTGCATGCTGCGTATTGAAGCCGCACGACGCGCTACGTTTGGAAGAATAGTGGTCTGATTCAGTTAACATCGATGTTCATTCTGTTCACATTTCCTGTTGTTGGCCGTCTGAATCATGATTATTATCGCAGGCGTGATTTTTATTATTTTATTTTTTTGTTTTGTGATTTTCCATCCCAACTTTTTTTCTTTTCGTTCTGTCTTCGTGAAATTGTAGTTGAATATTTTAACATAATATTCAGTGTGTTTTGAATATCAAGTTAAATAAGTGCTGTCAAACATTTTTGCCTGCGCATAAAAGGGCCAATATTTCTATCTCTCTAGCAAATCTCAGATAAAGATTTGTTTGCTTGGATCTGTCTAGAAACTCCTATTTACATGATTCTATTCTTGCGTACTTTTTGATCTATTTCACCAAACACCAAGCCTAGTTTCCAAAGATTTCACTTTATTTCATTTATTATTTACTCGGTATAACAATAAGGTCTTTCTTTGTGATGTCCCGTGCAGAACTCTTTCTCACTTAGAACTGAAATGAAATGCATAAAAGTTTCGAAATGTATTTCATTAATGACTTTTTCACCCCCCCCCCCCCCCCATATCATTCAATTTCACACAAATTAAAATGGCCTCCGTGTTGTTCAAGGACGTAGAAAGTAGGATAATGAGCTTAAGGTTGAAGTTCCCTTTTTTTCGGCATTTTGTAGCTTAAAGAAGGAACGTTTTCTGATTGGCACAACCATGGGTTGTTCCAGTCTTCCTCAACACAACGGTCTGGAACTGAACTCTCATTCTTTTAGAAGTGTACTCTTGTGTTTTGTCTGTTATGGTGTGTGTGTTTTTTATTTATTTATTTATTTATTTATTTATTTATTAATCAAAGACAGCTTGTATGTTGACAGGTGTTGATTGTATAATCCGTGTTTTTCCTGTTTGTTGATGGTTTCATAGACGTCCTTCCGATCCCAAACCCGAGGGCAATTAGCGCTTTCTTTACACTATGTCTTCTAGCGAGCCAGTGTGTTCGTGGGGGTAAAAAGAAACCTGAGAAGAGAACCGTGAATGCAGGCAGACCCATCACTGTTACCACTGCTATTGTGCTATTAATTCAGAGCATCGGGGGTGAGGATGCGCCCAAGACGGAGGGGAAGAAGGGGAAGAAAAAAACCCCCAGCCGGTCCTCCCGCGCTCCTGTGCTCCTCTCTTTGAGAACAGAATGTGTTGGAATGCTCTCTGCCTCTTTTCACTGGCCCCTTTGAATAGAGTCCTTTTTTTAGTATTTCACACCAAGGTGTCCTCTGGGGCGTGAGGTCAGGCTAGCAAAACAGCTCCTAGGGCTGGATTAGCACCAATTAACGTCTTAGCGGACAATGGGGCCTGGCAGGCCCGGCTCTGACCCGCGCCACTGTTCAGCGCCCAGCCCTCGGACCGCGCCACTCCAGCTCAAGTGTCCCGCGTGGGGCGGGCAAAGTTTTTCAAGCGTAATGGGAAATGTTGCTACTTCACACCATGCGAATGTATAGCCATTTTTTTGTGATCTTTATTTTGCGAGGCCCTCTTCACAAGGCTCTGGCCACTCTCTGTGATTGAGTGCCATGGGATTGGTTCATATTACTAAGGTGTAGAGGTGTTTTATTTATTTATTTATTTTCTAACTTGTGTTTAAACGTGGGAAGTTCCTTATTTATTTGTGTAACATCTATACACTTTGTGTATAAGTCATATCTAATACCAGTGGCCTTGCATCTTTATGATCTGGCAAAGTTTTGGGCTTCAGTTAGATCTTTTAGGTTTTCTTACACACACATATACACTCACAACATGTCTTTGAGTCATTTTTGCAGCTAAAAACCTGTTTTTGTTGTCGTTTGTATAAAATATTTTTGGATTATTTAGCTTAGTTTTTCTATCTACTCCCAGTCGAAGACGACTCTTAGCCCTGTGGGGGGGCGCTTATTGTTTTTCAGCCAGCGTTTTCTTTTTCTTTTTTTTGTCCATTAGCTGTGTGTGTGTTGTGTTTGGAGAGGTGGATATTTAAGAGGTTGATGCACAATTATATACAGTAGTGGCAATTTTCCTACATCATAATTATGATCACATCTTGGTAAATAGCCATATGAATCTCTTTTGAACCATATGGCCAATTTGTAGGGTAAGTGTAGCTATTAAGTCCATTTTATAAACACATCCGTCGAAAGCATGCACTGCAATTTGTCAAGCATTCGTTTGAAGGGAGGCGTAGGACAACACCATGGAAAAAAAAAAAAGTCGTGTCTTGAAATAATGTTGGAATGTGTGCTGAAAATGTGTATTTTTGTGCGTTTGTGAAAGGGCATTATGTGCTGGCGGGCATGATTAGGCCGGTGTTTTCTTTTAGAGTAGTAATAATGACGATAATTATGAAGCTAATCTTTTATTTAATACAAAGTTTTATGTTCGGTGGCGAGTCCTGTAGAGGACTTGAATATTTGCAGCTAAACGTAAACTAAACGCGTGTGGGTCTGGATTTACTTTCGTCTTTTTTTTTTTTTTTTTTTTTTTTTTTTTTTTTTTTTTTTTGGTTTCTTCTTTACTTCGATCTGTTCTGTCTTTGAATGCATAGTGTATTTTGTCCATACATCACACTATAAGGTCATCTTTTAATAGCAGCGTTTAAATAAATAAATAAAATAAAAAAAAACCCCAACCGATCCTGAATTTAGGATGAATTTGACATTTAATCTGTTCAGAATTCAGGACGGTTTTTAATCGAGGTCATGTGACCCTGAACGAATGGTGTAAAATAGCCCTATACTGTGTGTATGCTCATCTTTACCTACACGCTCAGAAGAGGTGTGTGTTGTACATGGAAGCTTTAGAGGATGGCCTGAGAGGAAGATCGAGCTGGGAAAATACTTGAGCTTGTCGAGCCACAGCTCAGTGTCAATCTTCCTCTTCTGTTTAGTGTTTGTGTTTCTGTCTGTGGAAAGGGGTTTTATTTTTTTTTCCACACATGTGCACAAGCGCACAACTTTAGCTAACCCTGATACATCATTATTTATATATATATATATATATATATATATATTGATTGTACACACACACACACACACACATATATGTATGTATATGTGTGTGTATATGGATGCGTGCAAACACATACAGTCACTGGCTGATTTTAGATATCAGTGTCTACAATGTAACTGACACATCATATAAGTTAAAGAAAGATCTTTCCATCCCGTCCGCTTTTCTCCCTCCTTCATTGCCTGTGTTACTAATTGGACATGATGTGCAGGTGTGTGTGTGTGTGTGGCTGGCTATTCAGGCTAATTAGAGGCAGTATGGCTTCCCCCATCAGGCGATGTTAGCTTGTTTCCTCCAGCCTTTGATATCAGGATGCAGCCTGATGCCCCCAAAGCCCAACACACACACGCACACACACATTCATCACATCCAAAACCTGACACATCCAATCTAAGTGGTTGACCTAAAAATAAGTCTGAGTTGACCTTTGCTCATGTGACACCTTCCAGCCCCCCAACACACACACACACACACAGATATTATGAGAGAGAGATTCAGCACATTGGCTCCAGTGTCAGAGCCGATAATGCTTTCCCAGAACAAGTGAAAAAACCAAAGTGAGGACCGCACCCGCTTCTGCTCTTCAGCTATTGTCAGACCTCCTGCTGCTAATGTTAGCCCACCCAGGATACACACCTGCCGAAACTGTGTGTGGTTTGCGGTTCAATAGTGAGGTGTTTTTAGTTTTTGTTGAATAGTTTTGTGAATATTATGGGAGGCATTCAAAACATCCGCAAAACATTTAATACAGAAACGAATCAATTCAGAATGTTCAGATGAATCCGACTTCACTAACGCGTGTGAAAAGTATCCAATTAAATTTTATCGACCGGCACTGTACCTTTTTTATAAAAATAAAATATAAATACAACATGCTTCAATTTTCACAAAACATATGAACGTGGAGAACTTTGACTTGAAGTAAGTCTAATGAAAAGTTAAGGTGGGATCGAGTTATTGATCCCAGAAGGCAAAGTAAAAAAAATTTCCTTTAGCAGCGTTTAAACTACTTTGTGTTGCTTAGTAACCAAAAAATTAAAAAGAGACGGTGAGTGAAATGGAAAAAGTTTAAAAGTGTGACATTTTTAGAATTTTTTTATTTCTTGAGGAATCTGGACGCTCTTGTGATGCCTATAAACAATACATAATAGTTTTCATTTGACTCCCCATTAGGGATGCCACGATTACAAAAATCTAGTACTCAGAGGGAGAGGGCGAGCGAGAGTCCGAGAAAGCGAGGGAGGGTCTGAGGGGGCGAGCAGGAGGGTGCGAGGGGGGTAGCCGAAGGGTCGGGGGGGGGTCAGAGAGAGGTCGGGGGGTCAGGACGAGTCAGCGGGACAGTCCGAGAGTCAGTGGGAGAGTCCGAGACTCCGTATCCTCTGAATTCAAACATTTGTTTAAATTCACTGATCTGGAAGCGGGACAGAAAGATTTATTAAACGCATGAACATTTGAATAACATATTATTGTTATTATTATTATTATTATTATGGCGATGCATGGTGTCCATTCGGAGGTAGTTTATAACACTGCAATGTTCTCATCGTTAACAAATAACGGGCTATCGCAAATATTACATGGAGCATAACGTTACCTGGTTTCACGGCAACAATGCCGGCTGCCTCAAACAAACATAATATAGGACCTGTCTTTCAGGTGCTTCGCCAAATTCCAGGTGTTTCTTCGCTTTGTTTGAAATGAACGATGGCGTCGGTTGCACACTGGCTTCAGAGCATCAATTATGTGTTTGTCATCCGCCTCGAATGCGAAGTATTTCCATATTTGACTCTTAATACCTTTCCTCACGACGAGTCAGGCGGAGCTAAACTTGTCGCCATATTCTGCAGTTTTTCCCGTGTGCTTGTAGGCCGCCTTCTTCTTCTTTACCACTTGTGGACTGACTAAAACACCTGCACATATTTGCTGCCCCCATCAGGTCCGGAAGAATTGCAACCTCAATTCTTATAATTAGCAATAGCCTCACGTGTTGTATTGTACCCTATGTAGTGAGCTTATCCAGGGAATGAGGTTCGGTTGGCGGAGAGGCTTAAATTCTGAACAAAAGAAACTTTGGAGTGTATGTGCAGATGAATAAAGATAAGATTTTAATAAAGATTGGGTTTGTCCTCGACAGCATGCGGTAAAATTCCACTGTATACGGCAATCGCTATGTTATTTGTTATACAGTCCCCTCCAAAAGTATCCGAACAGCAAGGCCGATCGTCTGACACGAATTCAACCCCGCACACACGACTTTAATTCCTGTATGCAATTATTTCCCATTTATTGTCTCACAACAATGGAAGACGAATGATAACCATGGTTTTGTCTGACTCACATGTCATATGTCTCGATAAACGTCTATAGAGGCATTACGAAGAAATGACGAAACTCTGCCCAGCATGTAGTGCTTTTAACTGAAATTGTGTTTGTTTACTTAGCTTTAGAAGCTGTATATAGCTACTACTGTTTCTCATCGCTGTTTCGCTGGACAGTGCATGTAGGGTGAAGTATATTTAACATATTGACTCGAGCATTAAGAACATACAGTTGTGCTCATAAATTTACACACCCCTTGCATGAGTCTGCAAAATGTTAATCATTAAAAAAATTAAAAGGGATTATAAACATTGCGTTTTATTTTTATCTAGTACTTTACTGATGAAACTATTTCACGTCACAGATGTTTACATGTAGTCCACAAGACACAGTAACAACTTAATTTACACAGTTTATACTGATGATCCTTTTCAAACGTTTGCATTTCCTCCTGACTTAATCAGTGAATGTTTGCACCTTTTGTAATAGTCGTGTACGAGTCCCTCATTTTTCCCGAGTGGGAAAAGACGGATCTCGACATCATATAGCCGCTGCTGGAAAGAGCTCAAATATGCAGAAGATGCTGGAAAAGTAAAGAATGTGCAGGACCTGGAAGATTTTTCTGAAGAACAGTGGGCAGTTTAAGTGTTCAGGACAAACAAGGGACTCGTGAATAACTCTCACAAAATATAAAAACAGTCGCTGATCAAACATGTAGTGAGTTTTATTACAATTAGCAAAGCTACATGTGCATAGGGTATAACGGCACAAAAAGTCATATTATACTCTGTGCCATAAACAAAGAGGCAAAGATTTTACTCTAGCACTCAACCCACTCTGACTGGTCGGAGTCAGAGATGCTTTTCCCAAGATTGTCACATTGCCATTGCAATTTCTCTGTGAGCCTCAGTTCCATCTCTCTCTCTCTTTCGCTCTCTTTCTCTCTCTCTCGCTCTCTCTCGCTCACTCTCTCTTCCTACCTCTCTCTTCCTCCCTCTCTAATGCCTGTTATTTCTGATGCATTTCACTTGGAGGTTTTCGGGTTGATATGCGACAGGCGTGTTACAGAAAGGCTAAGAAATTGGCATTTCACCATGTCCAAGCCGATCGGGCCAGGTTTAGTGAAGCGTGGACCCTTTACGCCTGCGAAGAGGGGACTGTCCTCTGCCACGGTCTTGACATTTGTGCACAGAAAGTCCAATTATAATACTTGTAGAAAGGTTGCCGTGTGCAATTAGATGCACAGGTGTTGTGCTAGAGCGAGGAGTCATTGCCATGGGATTGACTCGAGGCTTTCATGGCTGGTATCAGTGCACCGAAGTAGACAGGAAGAGGAGTGTTCAGGTTTCCTAGTGCAGTCCGAGATATTCCCAGGTTATTCCCAAAGGCTGAAAATGAAACATTTTTATTTCTTCCTCATGCTAATGATGTTAATAACAATCTGTTTTATCCTCAGCTTACTCCACTGTCTCGGGTGTTAATGGGCCTCTGGTCATCTTGGACAATGTCAAAGTAAGAAGCAGTTCACATTTTATTTTTATATATTTTTCAATATTTTTAAATCAGCCGTATCAATTGTTTGCTTTTGGGGACTTCTCTCGTGGACATGTTTTCGCAAGTAACCTGTGGAAAAAGGTTGCGAGAAAAAGGCACAAGTGAAAATTTAAGGAGGAAGGATGTAAACCGGACTCGCATGTGGTGTTCGCCACGAAACGATGAGTTTAAACCTCGACAATGCCACAGCCAGTCCCTCCAGGACCGTATAAATGACTGCAACATCCAGCAAACTCCCACAATATTTGGGCAAGACGTGCCATGTGACGTCATTGCATGTACATTCAGTAAAAGCCCTCTTCGATTCGGGCGAGTTGAACATGAGTACACCTAAATGAGGTCTTAAATTGTAGGGTTTGATTCCCGGCACACGTGACTCCACATGCCGAAGTGTCCTTGGGCAAGACACTGAACCCCAAGTTGCTCCCGATGGCAAGTTAGCGCCGTGCATGGCAGCTCTGAGAATAGTTGCTAACTATTTTTGTATACTGTCTAGTAACTAGACTCTAGTTTAATGTTCGATGGCTCACTAGAACAAGCTCACAACTAGATAGATCGCTACAAATTTCACAGTAAGGGTAAGATAAATGGTGGTGATTTTGAGATGTTCTCTCACTATTTGCATGTTCAGCAAGAAAAAGCTAACAGCACATCATTCTCTTATCTCTAAATGCGGGGTTTTGTGAAAAATCAAGTCAGGATTGATTTTGAATTCGGGTTCGAATGGAGTAGGACGCGAAATCCTACTGATTTCGATTAAAATTTTAATTAATTTGCGCTTTTTGGTCATATAATATACTTTAACTTATTTTACTCCTTATCTTTGCTTATAATTTGAATTTTTGTCACGTTAAAATGTCTGGAAATAATACGAAAACCCGAGGTGGCATTCAAACACGACTGAGGCCGAGTGCGCACGCCGTGAGCATGTCCCCCTGTCTCCCAGAATCCGCGTTGCCGAGCCGTGACTTTGATCTCGCCGCACTCAAGCTTGAGCTGTTAGCTTAATTGAGGAAGGATATCGCTGATATTTTTAATGTGAAGCTCCAGGAGATTCTCAAGGAAGCGCTGTCTGCTATCCAGCTTGACCTGCAGGCTGTGAAAACACAGCAGGTTAATGATAAAGTTGTTACCGAGGCTACCATATCAGCACTAAGGGGTAAGGTTGTGGAAATGGAGCACGCGCTTACACATGACATGGCACACATGAAGTCTACCATCGAGTCTCTCACTGAGACCGTGACTCAATTACAGAATAAATGTGAGGATTTGGAGACGAGGTCGCGGCGCAATAACGTTCGAATAATGGGAGTTCCAGAAGGTTCTAATACATGTTCCATTGCTGCTGTAGCGGCCTTGTTAAAAGAGGCGTTTGGTCTGGAGAAGGAGCCGGTTTTGGACCGGTCCCACCGGACCCTTCAGCCGAAGCCCAAGCCTGATGAATGACCACGAGCAATTGTGTGCAGATTCCACTATCACAGTGACTGTGTTGATATTTTACGCCGTGCGAGAGAGCTCCAGCGGATTAAAGTGAGGAATTTAATTATCTCTGTTTTTCCTGATTATACACCTAAGATAGCTCTGGCTCGAGCTGCATTTAATGAGGTTCGGTATCAACTCCGTGATGTTGAGGGCGCTCTGTATGGAATACTTCACCCAGCTCGGTAAATGGCGCACTTATATAGGGCTTTTATCCAATGCGCTTTACATTGTGTCTCATTCACCCATTCACACACACACTCGCACACCAATGGTAGCAGAGCTGCCATGCAAGATGCTAGCTTGCCATTGGAGGCAACTTAGGGTTCAGTGTCTTGTCCAAGGACACTTCGGCATGTGGAGTCATCCGGGCCGGGAATCGAACCGCCAACCCTACGATTAGTGGATTAGTGGACAACCCGCTCTACCGACTGAGCCACAGCTCGGCTTCGCATTACACATAACGGTGTCTAGAAGGACTTATTTCAGCAGAGGAAGCAGGGGACTATGTTAAACTCTTGATATCAGGATGAATTGTATCACCTGCACAGCGGCGTGTTCTCTCTTTTTTTTTTTTTTTTTTTTTTTTTTTTTTTTTTTTTTTTTTTTAAAGTTAAGGACATTATATCTTTTATTGTGCGCAGACTGAGTTCATGAAAATGGATCATGTGTAAATGAGCCACATGTAAAATTACATATAAATGAATCATATATAAATCTTGTGGGAGGTATGTTACTAGGGTTAAAAGTTTTATTCTGTATGGATTTATGAAAATGAATCATATGTAATTAAATCACATGTACATGAATCATAAGTAAATTAAACAAATGTAAACTTTCCTGGGTGGGGTGTGAGGGGCTGTTATCGGGGTAAAAAATGTTGATTCTGTATTGATGTATTTTGTTGTACTCTGAAAAGTGTATGAGAATCAATAAAAATTGTTATGAAAGAGAATTTATTTAAACCACGTTTTTACTCCGGCATCCTTAATGTTTTGTTGTCGCTTCATAAATGTAATTCTTTTGTTTTTGTTTTGTTTTTGGTCATCAGTCAGATCCATTGGAAGATAAATGCACTGTGTGATTGAGGATAAGATGAAAGATGCAAATTGGAGAGTTATGAACTGCTGCTTTAAAACCATCTGATATCAGTAACTAGCCTGCGCCATAAGTGAGATGTTTATTTGCTCTCTAGTTTCCTCGATACGCCGAGATCGTCCACCTCACCTTGCCCGATGGCACTAAACGGAGTGGACAGGTGCTGGAAGTGAGCGGCAGCAAGGCTGTTGTTCAGGTGAGACTACAGAAATGGGGTGGGCTTGATTCACTGTTTTACATCCTGCTTAAGATTTATTGGTGTGTGTATGTATGTGTGCATGTATGTGTGTATGTATGTGTGTGTGTATGTGTGTGTGTGTGTGTGTGTGTGTATATACAGTGCCTTGCGACAGTATTCAGCCCCCTTAAGTTAATACTTTGTAGCGCCACCTTTTGCTGCGATTACAGCTGTAAGTCGCTTGGGGTATGTCTCTATCAGATTTGCACATCG
>JAFFST010002273.1:15773-26733 GCA_022414735.1 Noturus placidus | reverse complement strand
TGAAATATCCAATAAATTTGGTTCCACTTCATGATTGTGTCCCACCTGTTGTTGATTCTTCACAAAAAATTACAGTTTTATATCTTTATGTTTGAGGCCTGAAATGTGGCAAAAGGTCGAACAGTTCAAGGGGGCTGAATACTTTCGCAAGGCACTGTATATATAATGTGTGTGTGTGTATATTTCTTAGACATTTCTACGATACATGATTCAATACCGTATTGTGGTTTTTCTTTTATTTTTGTTTATTTAACTAAAAATATCCATGATATTTCAGAAAAGCATACTATGACCATTTCTCACAATACGAAAAGATTCTCAGAAGCTTTACATTTACCGACCTTGATTTTCCAACCGTGCTACATTTACTTCTTCAGCCTTTGTGATCTTTTGTAATAAGGGTCTATCCAGAGCACACCATGATGAACAGCTTTTCAAGTGACGGTTGCTCATTCCTGCCTGTGTGGATTTTCCCATGTGGAAGTGGCGAGGGGAAGTGTGTAGAGGCTGAATCATTTCCCCAGATAGAGCTTTAAATTGGTTACACAGCATCTTGTGAAACAGTTTGACAAAAGAGTTTTAAATTCTTCTTTGGTGGGTGGGGGGGGGGGGGGGGGGGTACACAAATTTGAAAGCCTTGGGAACAAACATTTACACCGTTTCATTGAAACACAATTGGGTGAAGGATTGATTGTGTTGTAGTCCTTGTGTAATCCAGAGAAGGTTGTATTGGCTTCCAAACGTCTGTGTTTTTTATGCTTTTTGTTCAGATAATGTTGGGTTCAGACCCTGCTCAGGGTTTGTGTGATTGTGTGTGTCATTGTGTGTGTGGTAGATTGAATAGAGAATAATCTTGAGTAAGTCTCAACTTGGTCGAGAAACATTCCTCCTGAGGTCACCCTTAAGAAATGCTACTGTGTGGTGTGAGAAGTTGCTGTGTGGGTTGTGTTCCTACCTCCTGATCTTTTTATTCAGAACAGTGGCGTTTCATAAGCTGAATTTTTAGTCAGAAGTTTAAGGGAAGATTTTTTTCGATTGCTGGACTCGGGTTTGGTTTGCGATCGGCAGGTGTTCGAAGGGACCTCAGGGATCGATGCAAAGAAGACCACATGCGAGTTCACGGGTGACATCCTACGCACGCCTGTGTCTGAGGACATGCTGGGTAAACACACACACGCACACACTGTACAGCCCAATTCTTCTTAAAACCATATTTTAATCCTTTTTTTAAAAAAAATCTTTAACCTTTCTTGGCTTGAAAATCATTCCTATTCAGTGGATTCCATCAACTTTATTTAAAAAGATGCCCTAAACTTTAAAAAAAAATAAATAAATGCTCTTCCACTCTCCCTGATTCTGTTTATATCAAGTCTGGTTTGGTTACGCAAAGCTGCATTCATATTTTTCTGATACACACACACACACACGCATCCCAATTCGCCTACTATCCGTCCTAAATAGTATTCGAGATTAGAACTAGTGCGTCCCAAGTGGTTGAAACGAGTATTCCAAACGTTCCCAGATGATCTTCTTTAACCTTAGCAGTTGTACAAAGCGCTTTACACAGTGTCTCATTCACACACACACTCACACACCATCGGGAGCAACTTGAGGTTCAGTGTCTTGTCCAAGGACACTTCGATATGTGGAGTCATGCAGGCCTGGAGTCGAATCGCTAACCCTACGATTAGTGGACAACCCGCTCTACCACCTGAGTCATGCCACAACCGCCAATTTGTTAGTTTAAAGCAAATACTTGGATACATGCAGAATAACTTATTTAAAGTTATAAGCTGCTACTTTGTTTACTTTTGACGCTGGGAGCAGCCATGTTGGTCTGACGTCACTTGTTGAACTCGGAGTTGAGGAGGCCATCCCAAATTCCCCAGTAGGAATTTCGAGTTGATGTGGCGTTTTGTTTTGTTTTTTTCTTAGCCTGAGGTTGGAGATGACATGATGCAACCTTTAGTCCAATGCAGCATTAATTATAGCAACCTAGCAAATTAATTACTAGCAAATTATTATGTAGTATCTGAACACTTTTCTAATGTTTAGATTACTTTAATGGTTCAAAATGAACAAAAATGATGTTTATTTCTAATGGTGTTTGTGTTTGGGTGTTTATGTTTATCGACTTTTCAGGACGTATTTTCAATGGCTCAGGGAAACCCATCGACCGCGGCCCAAGCGTTCTGGCTGAGGAGTACTTGGACATCATGGGTATGACAAATTTTAAAGCTCCCGACGTTAAATTCATTACATGAAGGTAATTTATATTTGTTTGCAGGATAATGAGCATTGTACACTTTTTTTTTTTTTTTTTTTTTTTTTTTGGGGGGGGTTGCTGTATATTTTTATTTATATTACTTCTGTGGTATAGCTCCACTTGTAGTCTTAGAAAGAAGCATCACTGCAAACCAACACAAAGTTCTTCTGACTGATCTCCTTTATCCTATGACGAACCCGTTCTATCCTGGTGGGCGGGGTCTCTTCCAGGATGACTCCGCCCCATCAACAGGACACAAGATCTCAGTGAACAGTTTGATGAGGATTAAAATGATGTAAATCATATGCATAATGCCTCAGCTGAATCGGAATAGGGTGAAAGAGACTCATGAATCTGGGGGTCTGTCCGAATACCTGTTTGTATATGAAAACAATCGTGCCTGATTTTCAAAGTAAAATGTAATCTCACGGAAGCTCAGTTATGCTCTATCTGACCCTCCCGTAACCTCTGACCTTTTCAAGGCCAACCCATCAACCCTCAGTGCCGTATCTATCCAGAAGAGATGATACAGACGGGCATTTCCGCCATCGATGGTATGAACAGCATCGCCAGAGGACAGAAGATCCCCATTTTTTCTGCTGCTGGTCTTCCACATAACGAGGTGTGTGCATCTGTGATTAACTGTTAAGTGCCGATGTTTTATTATAACCGTATTTGAAGTCATTTTCCAGCTTGCTAGCAGGGACTTTTTTGTAAATAATCCTACATATTAAGATGAACATCATGGACCTTCATCTTCAGGTGCTCTTTCCAACACAGACTGGTAAAAAACCGACACTGTGAACCAAAAACACAAGAGCAGTAGCAGGAGGAAAGAAGACCGTGGAAGTGTTTGTGCAGTGAGCTCGTTGCTTCGCTTTTTATTGTGGTTTGCAATATTAAAGCGATGAATGTATACATACAAAATAATCTAATAACAGCAAGTTATTTATCCGAGATGTGTATGTAAGAAGTGAGCCGATGAGAGAAAAGCTCCAGGGCCGAGTCAATAATCATATCTAGAGCAAACATTTGAAACAAGCAGCTGTGTTAACTGGCGCAAGTTTGTTTGGGCTTTTGTATCAAAAAGCAAACTGACTAATGTAGTTAACCAGATATCCTGTATGATTGCTAAGGTTTGAGAAATGCTAGGTTTATTTGTAAGCGGCAGTATTTTTTTTGGAAGCTTACTGGAATGTGAAATTTGGAAAAATTTAATTTTACACCACCACGACATTACGGCAATCTTCCATCCATCTTCTAAACCGCTTATCCTTCCTTCAGGGTCACGGGGCAACCTGAAGCCTATCCCAAGGAGCATCGGGCACAAGGCGGGGTTCACCCTGGACAGGGTGCCAATTTATCGCAGGGCACACTTACATACACATTCACACACCCATTCATACACTACAGACACATTGGACATGCCAGTCAGACTACCATGCATGTGTTTGGACTAGGGGAGGAAACCGGAGTACCCGGAGGAAACCCCCGCAGCACGGGGAGAACATGCAAACTCCACACACACATGGCCACGGTGGGAATCGAACCCCCAACACTGGAGGTGTGAGGCGAGCATTACAGCAATCTTCTCTAAGATTATTACTTGTCACACTGTACGAGATGAGAGATGGATACAGTGTACTTGTGTGTGTGTGTGTGTATATATATATATATATATATTACAATTACACACACACACAGGAGTATTAATGAGAACAGGTACTGGTGTTGGATGAGGAAACTTATCCAGTTCATCACAAAGGTGTTCAGTGGGGTTGAGAGGTCACGGCTCTGTACAGGACACTCGTGTTCTTATATTCCAACTTTGACAAACCATGTCCTCATGCCTCTTAGTTCCCCTGAAGGGAAACTGTAATGCTACAGCATACAGACACATTATATAAAATTGTGTGCTTCAGACTGTGTAGCAACAGTTTTGGGGAAGAACCACATATTGGTGTGATGGTCAGGTGTCTACATACAGTTTGTCCGTGAAGTGTATTCTCAGAGAAAACACTTCCCGTCCACTGTCTTGACACTGTCAGCTGCATCTGAGCGCATGGTACGTCATGTGTTCCACAGTTATCAAATCGCAACCAAATCCAGTGTAAACCTTGCTTTAATTCAGTTCAGGATTCGAGGTTGAGTAAATTTACGATTTTTAACGTTTTTCTAGAACTCGACCTCTGTTACGCAGTGTGTGAGGAGCCATATGAAGAACCGTAACTTTTAAAACCAACAATGTTCCTTTAATAAACCATAGCTGAGTCTAAATTCTTCGAGCTGTGCCTCGGGTCTCAAGTCTAACATCCTGACTTCCATTGAATGGAAGCTTGACGAGAAGGTGCAATTTGGTGAAATTTAGGTTGTTTACGGATTATCTCATCCAGACAATAAAATGATTTTATTCCTGTATCTTGGAGTGAAATTGCCGAGCTCCGCAAGGAAATGGGCTTTTAGTTGCAGGCTGTGCTGTTTATCACATGGATAATAATGATGCAGCTATTCGGCTACAGGAAATGTGTCTACATGTGCCCAGCTCTAACCTGCTGCTCTTTATTTCATCCCATTGCTGGAAAGTGTGTGTGTGTGTCCGTCCCATGATTGCTGTTATTAAGCAGAGGAGCTTTAATTGTTTTCTCCCCGTGGGGCCGCTGCTCTTCAGAACTGGGTCAGGAGGACAATTTCACAAACGCACCATGACATTTTTTTGCGGCGTGTCAGCGGGAGCCGCGACGCTTTAGAACACACAAAGAAAACGTAAAAGAAAATGCAGATGTACAAGGCTAATAAACGGAACAACCTTTTATTATTATACGTATTTCAAAGCAAGCTTTGCGGGTTGGATGTTAATTATCCAGGAATTGGCTTTGATTGCTAGTATTGGTCCCAATGGACCATTTTTATAATTTTGTATGAAGTATGTAGCGTGACTTTTTTTTTTTTTATTCGTTCTTGTCATCTAAAGAAGCCACACCCAGTGACTTTTAGGTAGACTGATATCATGTTGCTTCTACTTAACTTTATGAATCGATCTTGGTGTTTGTGTGTGCTTTTGCATCGTCGGTTTTTAACTCAGAAGACACCTGAAAAGAGGTTTGAGATGCTGTAGACCATGATTAATAGGCTGAGTATTATGTGGGGCAATTACTTTTATTTTATTTTATTTATTTTTTTTACATACACACGTACTTTAAAAAAAAAAATTGTGTTCCATATAATATAATAAAACATTTCATATAAGTGTAACCTGTATTTTTCAGAACTATATAAAGTAGAAAATATCCAAATTTGACCATGTAAGGGTCAGGCAGCTCATCCTTTACATGTGTGATTATTAGGTTTAATAAACACCTCAAAGAGAAAGGGATCAGAGTGAAATCATGTGTAAGCTCATAGGTCTGGAAATGTGTGGAATTTAAAGGCGCACATTTTTCAGGAAACATTTTAGAAGTGTAGATATTCTGCTTGTCAAAGGAAGACCCAAATTTCTTCCCTAATGCAGCCTCTATAATACATATTACATGACTTATTGGTGCTGTGGGTTTGTTTGTTTTTTTCCACAAACTTCTTTGCGAAAAGGAAATAATGTTTGTCATTTTGTTCGTTTGCATTCAGATCGCCGCTCAGATCTGTCGCCAGGCCGGTTTGGTGCAGAAGTCGAAGGACGTCATGGATTACAGCGCCGAGAACTTCGCCATCGTGTTCGCCGCTATGGGGGTACGTCTATATTTCTCAATGTTTTGTTTGTTGGTCCTGAATTTTTTGCCTACACAACCTCTACCGATGGTTTGTGTGCAAATTATAAGGTATGCAGTAAATGTATTGCTTCCTGATGTACTCTGTTTCATTCCGTTGGAGAACTTAATTTATTTTATACACACACACGTGCAGATATAATTTCAACCATGACTGCTTCTCTACCTGTTTTAGCACAAGTCTTGAGTTTAGCCTTTGTCTACAAGAGAAAAATCTGTATGGTGTTTCTTCTTATTTCACATTTCTTTGTCGCCATTTAGGGTTTTTTCCCCCCACTAGTTATAGTATTTGTCAAACTTTAAAAGTCTATCATAAGCATATACCTTAAGCATTTTCCACACATTATAATTTTATTTACCTCTATACTATTTTCCAAAACTTTTTTATTCTTATTTTCTTTGGCAGCGATTGTCTGATTCACGTACGTCTTACTACAAGACCAGATTTCAGTCATATCTTGACACAGAAAGAAAACGTGCCTTGTTTTATTTCACATTTACCCCTGATATGTCTCTATGTAACTAATTAATACTGTAAAAGTCCACAAACTTATTATTTATTTCTACAAATCTTTTCCTTAAAGTCTTTTTACATTCTCATTTAAGGGAAAAAAAACAACATAAATATCAAAATGCTAAGTTTAAGTGTTTTTAATTGTATAAAGAAAGCTGCTGTTTAGTTGTGCGTACGTTAGTGTAGTCGAAAGGCGTTACTTGTGTCTAGACGCGGGGTGGGGGGGGGGGTAAAACTGTGTGTCCAGCTTTGTGACTTTAATCTTCCCATTAACCCTCCCTTAACCTCCCACACCCCCATCTCTAAGCATGTGTTACTGTCACCTCATTGGGCACAGTCTGTCCTCTCAGAGAGGCATTAGACGGGTCAGGTGTCCCGTTCACCTGCACATTGAGGTGTGAAGGGTTTCCATTAACCTGAGCGAGTAATGTCACTGACCTGGGCTTCTGCTCTTGGTTTGCGTGTTTGTGCTTAATGTGTTCTGCATTCAGCACGTGTAACACTATACCCTGATTTCATGCTCAGGCCGGCTGAAGTGTTAAACCTGTTTCAGAAAGGTGCGTGTCTTCCTCCAGCAGGAAATTACCTTGTGTAGGGGCTTATTTGAATAGTGTGAGGGGTTTAGGGTATTGCTGTGCAGAAAAAAGGGTGGAAATCCCTGCCTTCTCAATGCGCAGGATATTAGAAATGTGTTCAATCTTATCCTGCTGTTGTTTCTAAGTTGCGTAATTGAATGTAAATCTCTTTCAGGTCAACATGGAGACTGCCCGTTTCTTCAAGTCGGACTTCGAGGAGAACGGATCCATGGACAACGTCTGCTTGTTCCTGAATCTGGCCAACGACCCTACGTGAGCCGGTTCAGACTTTCATTTTAGCCACCGATCAGTAACACAGAGCTTGATTTGTTGTTTCATTCTTAAATAATAAGAATGAAAAAGCATACCTGCATCATCCGGACATCTCATTCAAGTAGCAGTGGTCTGTTTGAACTGTACTAAAGGCTTCCCTGAAAGAAAAGTTCAAACTAATGCTGTGTATAAATCTGTTACTTATTATAACGTCATTCACGCCTGCATTCTCCCTCCAGGATTGAGCGCATCATCACCCCGCGACTGGCTCTGACCTCAGCCGAATATCTGGCCTATCAGTGTGAGAAGCACGTGCTGGTCATCCTGACGGACATGAGCTCCTATGCCGAGGCTCTGAGAGAGGTAAGCGACTGGACACCACCACTGACCTCACCTAATGGCCAGAATAAAGGAATTTTAAAAAATCTACAATTGCACCTTTTTAAATATCCTTTTTATTTATTTGTTTTTGTTTGTTTATTTTTATATATATTTTTAAATTTGATAACATAGATACTGCCTAGTCATGATAATTCATTGTGAGGAAGATAAAAGAACATGATCTATACAGCGCCTCAAACCTTTCCTCTTTGACGAGCTTGAACTTGTCGAATATGATTCGTTTATACATCACAACATATTGGCAGTTTGTTTTTTTTAGGTGCAAATATTTATTTCCAACAGGCCACTAAACAGAAACGAATGAAACGTACCATCACTGCTTGCATCGCTATAACTGGTCCACATAAATGACATGAATAAACATGCACTTTTGACTAATGTTAATGCTTAAGGATCTCGCACCTTAAAATGACAGAACTACTTGCATATAATGTAATAAAACTTGTGTGAAGGAGCTCTCCCCCTTTAATGCCTTAGAAAGGTCCTCCACACTGTCCGGGATTGTATCCAATCCGAATCAGCAAGCGTTTATTCAAGGTACCGGCTGTAAATGATCATCATTAGGCTTATTAGCACACTTGTGATGTGTAATAGCAAAATAATCACACACAGACACACAATTCCAATTAAACATCTGTACCACGTATTGTATTTACTCAACAATAAAAAGCTTGAAAATAAAACCAAAAAAAGAGAAGAAAAGAAACTAGTCCCAAATATTTTCTTTAATTGCTAGTTGATTGACACATGAAATTGTTATACAGCCTGACCCAAAGCTGCTGCCACTCCAAAAGTTGATTTTTCAATAATAGCACATCCTGAAGTGTTTTATTCTTCTTAAAACACGGAAATTAGCAAGCCATTGCAAATTTTATTAATTAAAGAACATGTCATTACAAAGAACTTTGTATTAATTTATAGTTACCTTTAATTCTGTGGAACGTCCGTGAAAGAAGATATCGCTTGCTTTAAAACGGGTATAAAGAGTAGTTCTTTAACCAGCCTAGCTTTTCTCCCCCCCTCTCGAAGTTCATAAGTGGGTTAGTGCAAAGTCCTAAAAACTGTTACAAAGCGCTGACGCTGGAGACTCCTTCCGTAAATATTTCATTAATGTCTTCTTACAGAACAGTTCACTATGTCAACGAATAGTAACCATGTATGGTTTTTTTTTTTTTTCTCCATCCGTTTAAGGAAACACAAATACTACGAAGAGAGCGTTAATATAAGACTTGGGATTTGTCTTGCAGCAGAAAATGAATCCGCACCTTGCTGACTAATCGGATTTGAGAATTCATCCTTGGTATAAATCATGATGTTTCCGATATTTAACGGTCGATAAAGATCATCTATTATACTTCTTTAGAGTTCGGGCGAAGGGCTAGCATTCTTCTTATTTTGAAGACGCCACTCATATGTTATTTCCTGTGAAGTCTATAATTCTCTTTACCGATATAATAAACGTGTCAAGGCTGACATCTAAGAAATATGTTGGTACTTTTTTTTTTTTCCTTTTACCTCCGATATGAAATTGAAGAAACTAGCTGAGTGTATTACAACAATAACCAAAAAGTAGAACGGATTAAGGCTTATCGTATAAGCATGTCGTACATATGCTGATGGTGGATATTGGATTGCACACTGAGTGTAGAGATCACGTCTACCTTGTCACAAATACTCCCTTCCCGACTCTTGATGTTGTGAGTAGTATTAAGTTTGGTGTAGGGTTTCCTCTACGCCTTTGTGACAGCCTGACTCAAGGGATTATAAGGGAGGGATTCCAGAAAACATCTGCCGTTCTATAAACATACAATATCGCATTTAGCCATGCAAGCACATGCCTCTTAGTCTGCTTAAGAGCCATGACAATGACCGTACATGCGGAACAATCATGACCTATTAACAGACACTAATCATTTCCTAGTGGAAGTGGAAAGCACGAACAGCTGTTAACCAGAATTTAGTACACAGATACACAAGGGAGGAAAAAAGGAATACACCGGATATAAAACGTCCTCCCAAGCTTATAACGGTTAAAACATTCCTCGGTCTCATGGAAATACCATAACGCAATTATCTTTTGATGTTGGCTGAAAGAGTGTTTTGAATAGATGTATTTTTTTCTTCTTCTTCTTCATGGCAGGCCTTGCTTGCCTTCTCTTTTAAGCTAGTTATAATCCATTTGTAGCCCGTCACGTTTTCATATTTCACTGTTCCAACTTCACAATACACATTCCAAATAGTTGAGAAGCATGTGAAAGCACAGCTGCCTGCTAGCATACGACGGTAACCTTGGAAGATGTTGGCCCCATCAACACAGCCTGTACTGTACAACACGCACTGGCCTGATTTTGTCTAACCACTCGGAAAGCACCGTAACCCTTTTGGAAACTCGACAAGGTCGAGACTTGAGTCTTTTGACCCCGCTAAAGAAAAGAAATTGTTTTTTGACGTCAAGGACTTTTCCATAAATTAAATGAAGGTGTGAAGGAAAGGTACTTTTTTTTTATTTTTAAAGCATATTTAAAACAGCCGCTGCTGACCAAAGTGCTGTACACGCTAACAAAATTAGGCACTAAGCTGGGAAGAGAATAAAATACAATAAAACACCTAAACTAACAAGAAACACACAATAAGGTTACATTGATCTAAATGCGAGAGGGGAAAAAACATCTGACAAACAACCTGACGTGTACTGGCGATTCATTCCACAGACGTGGAGCGGCGACAGAAAAGGCACAATCACCTTTTAGCTTCAAACCAGACCTTGGCGCGTGAAACGATGGTGTTCAGCAACAAGCACTCACCCGGCTGAGCGCATGTCTCTTTCCTATCGCATAACTCTACTTGTGAAAGTAGGAGGAGTTTATCATGTTGAAATGAACAATTTTGTAATCTCGTTTGGTTGTTAAAATGGGCGTGGCACTGCTTAGACACGGCACTTTTGTTAACAGCAGTGCAATTGAGCACGAGAGTGATTGGCGGGAAATAATGAAGAGTAAACTTTCATTTAATGGCTGCTCACACTCCTAAACGCAGTAAAGTGTGTGTGCCTATCTATCTATCTATCTATCTATCTATCTATCTATCTATCTATCTATCTATCTATCTATCTATCTATCTCTCCTTGCGAAAGTATTCGGTCCCCTTGAACTGTTCGACCTTTTGCCAC
>JAFFST010002185.1:12464-23833 GCA_022414735.1 Noturus placidus | reverse complement strand
AAGAAAGAAAGAAAAGGCAGAATGCGAAGAAAGAAAGAAAGAAAGAAAGAAAGAAAGAAAGAAAAGGCAGAGTGCAAAGAAAGAAAGAAAGAAAGAAAGAAAAGGCAAAGAAAGAAAGAAAGATAGAAAGAAAGAAAGATAGAAAGAAAGAAAGAAAAGGCAAAGAAAGAAAGAAAGAAAGAAAAAGAAAGAAAAAAAGAAAAGGCAGATTTCAAAGAAAGAAAGAAAGAAAGAAAAGGCAAAGAAAGAAAGAAAGAAAGAAAGAAAGAAAGAAAAGGCAGAGTGCAAAGAAAGAAAGAAAGAAAGAAAGAAAGAAAGAAAGAAAGAAAGAAAGGGCAGAGTGCAAAGAAAGAAAGAAAGAAAGAAAGAAAGGGCAGAGTGCAAAGAAAGAAAGAAAGAAAGAAAGAAAGAAAGAAAGAAAGAAAGACAGAAAGAAAGAAAGACAGAAAAAACAGAAAGAAAGAAAGAAAGAAAGAAAGAAAGATAGAAAGAAAGAAAGGGCGAGTGCAAAGAAAGAAAGAAAAGGCAGAGTGCAAAGAAAGAAAGAAAGAAAGAAAGAAAGAAAAGGCAGAGAAAGAAAGAAAGAAAGAAAGAAAGAAAGAAAGAAAGAAAGAAAGAAAAGGCAGAGTGCAAAGAAAGAAAGAAAGAAAGAAAGAAAGAAAGAAAAGGCAGAGTGCAAAGAAAGAAAGAAAGAAAGAAAGAAAGAAAAGGCAGAGTGCAAAGAAAGAAAGAAAGAAAGAAAGAAAGGGCAGAGTGCAAAGAAAGAATGAAAGAAAGAAAGAAAGAAAGGGCAGAGTGCAAAGAAAGAAAGAAAGAAAGAAAGAAAGAAAGAAAGAAAGAAAGATAGAAAGAAAGAAAGGGCGAGTGCAAAGAAAGAAAGAAAAGGCAGAGTGCAAAGAAAGAAAGAAAGAAAGAAAGAAAGAAAGAAAGAAAAGGCAGAGTGCAAAGAAAGAAAGAAAGAAAGAAAGAAAGAAAAAAGAAAGAAAGACAGAAAGAAAGAAAGACAGAAAAAACAGAAAGAAAGAAAGAAAGAAAGAAAGAAAGAAAGAAAGAAAGAAAAGGCAAAGAAAGAAAGAAAGAAAGAAAGAAAGATAGAAAGAAAGAAAGGGCGAGTGCAAAGAAAGAAAGAAAAGGCAGAGTGCAAAGAAAGAAAGAAAGAAAGAAAGAAAGAAAAGGCAAAGAAAGAAAGAAAGAAAGAAAAAGAAAGAAAGAAAGATAGAAAGAAAGAAAGAAAGAAAGAAAGGGCGAGTGCAAAGAAAGAAAGAAAGAAAGAAAGATAGAAAGAAAGAAAGAAAGAAAAGGACTTTGCCTTTGAAACAGTTTGGAATAATGAACTTGATATGCCGGTGCGGTAAACTGAACCGCTACACCTGCTCCAGTAACAGCGAGCTCCACTCCAGGCACACAAGCACCTCAGATGGAGATGTATAGAACATCATGCTGAGATAAACAGGGGATTTTAGATTAGCTACAATCCATCAGAGACAGTAAAGCTGCATTTCAGCACGGGTATGTGACCTTGCAGAAGAGCCGGGGGTCCAGCCGGGTGAGTTTGGGAGGCATGTACTGCTTGTACATGTTGTAGAGCTCGTGGAAGGGAGCGCGGGAAGGAAAGCCGCCCTGCATCAAGTCCAGAACTGACACCATTCCTATGAGAGAGATTAAAGAGATGATCTAACTTCCGGCGTTATAAAGCGTTCGGTAAAAAGCAACATGATTGTAACAATAGCAGGAGAAATGTATGGAATACACAGAAGAAGAAGTGCACTCGATTGATTTTAGTTCTGTTCTGAGGTTAGCCCAAGACCTCAATATGGTGTCTGACAGTACATGATTGCGGTCATCAATACAGCAGACCACCAAAATCACACACCAGTTTATTGAGCACTTTCATCAATAAAAAGGCCTTTACGGCCTGAATTCAATCCATCTCTCAGTTGGGCAGACATCAATCATGTGAACATTTAACACTTTAAATACAGAAGTGCAACGCAAACAACAGAACCTGGGCTAAAATATAGCAATTTAAACAATTGTGGTCGCCCTCATTAGGTGCAGCTGTGTGTGTGTGTGTGTGTGTGTGTGTGTGTGTGTGTGTCCAGGAATCAAAGAGTGTTAAATTTGAGCACATTTAGATTCAACCCGTCATTATTGGACTTTTCTGTTTCAATTTTTCAACATCTCAGCTTCGTTCAAATCCATCTGTCCAAATAATACGAGCTTCTAAACTCATCAATCTAGCACAGCCTCGGAGCAGACCTACTAATCTACCAAGCGCTCCCCAGGTCTAGAACATGCCGTTACACTTGTAAATGTGAAGGAAGGAAGGAAGGAAGCGAATGGTAATGTGCAAACAAACAACATAAAATGAAAGAAACAAAAGGAAAAGTCAGTGTAAAAACAAAGAAAGAAAGGGACAAGGCAGAGTGTGCAAAACAGAAAAGAAAGAAAGGGACAATGGAGAGTCTGAAAACAAGAAAGAAAGAAAGGGACAATGGAGAGTCTGAAAACAAGAAAGAAAGAAAGGGACAATAGAGAGTCTGAAAACAAGAAAGAAAGAAAGAAAGAAAGAAAGGGACAATAGAGAGTCTGAAAACAAGAAAGAAAGAAAGAAAGGGACAATAGAGAGTCTGAAAACAAGAAAGAAAGAAAGGGACAATAGAGAGTCTGAAAACAAGAAAGAAAGAAAGGGACAATAGAGAGTCTGAAAACAAGAAAGAAAGAAAGGGACAATGGAGAGTCTGAAAACAAGAAAGAAAGAAAGGGACAAGGCAGAGTGTGCCTTCCCGTGACAAGATCAGACGCAGGACGTCGTGACAAGATCAGACGCAGGACGTCGTGACAAGATCAGACGCAGGACCTCGTGACAAGATCAGACGCAGGACCTCGTGACAAGATCAGACACTAGCTGCTGGGTAAACAGTGGCTTACACAAATGTCTGTTGAGAGACCGATTCCCAATCTAATGTACAGGTCATGTGCTGTTGTGCAGAAAATAACGCTTTACACCAGTGTATTAACTCTGATGCTGAAGATGAGCCATTTGTTTTATTATTTATCATACACTCTGGTGCAAAAGTTAGCACCCCCATGACAAAATGAAGACAAAAACGTTATTTATCGCAACAAATTATGAAGTGGCTTAGGTTTCACAGCTGTTCCTGCATTTCTACAAGCAATCAAATTTGTCAAATACACTGCATGTGGACATCTGAGCATCACACCCTTTCCCCATTACAATTTCCCTTCGCTGGAACCCAGAGGCCCAAACCTGTTAACGGCATGACCGTGCCCCTGTTCACAAAGCGAGCTCAGTGAAGATATGGTTTGCCAAGGTTGGAGTCAAAAGACCTCGGGCGTCCTGCACAGCGCCCTGACCTCAACCACTGAACACGTTTAGGATGATTTGGAAAGTCCTCACTAACGCTCATCTGGCTTAACGAGTACAAATTCCCCACACCCAGGCTCCGAAATCTAGTGGAAAGCCTTCCCAGAAGAACGAGAAGTTATTATAACTGCTAAAGAGGAATTAATCAGGAATAGGGATGTTCAACGAGCACATTGTACACAGTGTATTAATAGTTCCATTTCTTTTTTTTAAAACAAACATCCATCCATCCATCCATCCATCTTCAACCGCTTACTCCTTTTCAGGGTCACGGGGGAACCTGGAGCCTATCCCAGGGAGCATCGGGCACAAGGCGGGGTACACCCTGGACAGGGTGCCAGTCCATCGCAGGGCACAATCACATACACAATGGACACTTTAGACACGCCAATCAGCCTACCATGCATGTCTTTGGACTGGGGGAGGAAACCGGAGTACGGCAAACTAAAAAGGGGGAGAACATGCAAACTCTGCACACACATGGCCCTGGCGGGACTCGAACCCCGGACCGTGCAGGTGTGAGGTGGACGTGCTAACCACTAAGCCACCGTGCGCCCCTTAAAACAAACAATGACATCAATTTCAACGTGGCACGTCCATTTCCAGATGTGATCTAAATACTCTCTATGATCACTCTTTGTCCTTACACTGCCTGCAGTCTGTTTCCAAACTTGAAAATGGTTTACACTAGTGTGTAAAATACGCAGAAGCACCAACCTGAACACTGGAGCTGTGACAGAATCTGTGCGCCTTCAAACTGGTGGCTCACCATCTTCAAGTTGGGCTTCACACAGCGGATGAAACCCGAGCCCTGAAATTAGAACTCAATGAAACTACATGAAAATTAAAACCAAAAATTCCATTGGCCTCCTCCGAGACCACTTAGGTCAGATCTATTAGAAATGTAACCACAGCAGAAGGCTCACAGATGGTGGACCTTAATAACAGGGCATGCAAATGGGCTTTAACCTCGTTTAGTGTAATTGGAGTGTTCTTGATTTGGTAATTACCGTGCTGTGGAGCTTGTCTAGCAGGATGTTCAGCTGGGTCTGTATCGGATCAAAGATGGAGAATGGAATTAGCGACATGGAGTCATGCGTCCATGGTATTCGCCAACGTGCGTTTTCGCTTCTTCAAGCCTAAAGCCATTTGAATTTTTTATCCCTCCAATAGAAAGGTGTTAAGAATTAAGTGTGCAACAGCGTCCTGATGCTTCAAGCAAAAAAAAATAAATTAATAATAATAATAATAATAATTCACACAAAGACAGACGGGTAACAGAAATGTCAACAGAGGCCGAAGACAGGCACAAAACACACACACTTGCACACACTTACACAAAGCACAAGAAAGAAGCCAGAACATGAGCTTTTGTGTACACCTCTATTTAACCCCATGCAGAAGGCCTAGCAGAGATGCACAGAGCATGTGAACGGTGCGTTCTCAGATACCTGACAGATTACTGCTTTTAGTCCACTATCTCCACAGATACTGCATCCAAGGAGACTACATTCATAGAAAAAGACAAAAAGAGGACAGAACTTCTCTCTCTCGCTTTTTTTTTTTTGCCCTCATTCTCTTTCAATTTCTTCTACACCATCTGACTGAGACATTCTACACCATATGACCACTGTGAGCGGCAGGACAAAGAGATCCTTTGCTGATCAGGTCTGGAGTGATCTAACAAAGCCCCTGTCCTGTCCCTAAGCTCTGCAGTCGACCTCCAAGTCTTCACTTTGGTGTCAAAATTAAATAGTATGAAAGGGGTTCCTCAATATTTGACAAATTCCAGGAAATAGCCTGTTCAGCCTGTCATTCTGCACAGGGAGAAAAATGTATTCAGTCCCAATACCAAGCCAGTACTAGTTTAAAAATAAATAAATAAATAAAAGACTTAAGATTAGGCTTGTGGAATATACACAATATTACACTATTACCATATCCTTTACTTTGATTACATTATATGACCAGACATGCCATCCTTTACGCATTTTGACTAGGAGCTCCGCAGTGTAACCCCGGATTACATTATACACCCAATAAAATGGTAGCTGAACCAATGTGTGTGTAAATCTGGAATAGTTTGTATTAACTTACACTGCCTGGAAACCCCGCCCCCTTTTTTCTTCTCACAAGGTCTCCACTAAACTTACATATGCTGCTACCTTGCTTTCTGCAAAGGTAAACGGAGCATGTTTTGAGTACATTAATATGAATTAAAATCTACTGTATCGGTGTACGTTAAGATTGAGATCATTTTAGACAAGTATATATTTAACATCAGATATAATGGACTAGATTAATGAGGGATGGCTAAAAAAAAAAAAAAAAAGGATGGAGAAATTTTGAGCAAAAAAAGTGGAACACAACGGTAATGACAATTAAATAAATGCAAGAAAAAAAAAAAAACCCTAAAATGGTCCAAGCTCTCTGGGTGGAAGGAAGGGATATGCTCTGCCCCCATTCTGTCAATCAGAATGACATTAGCCAATCATGGACATCTGTGAGTTCATGTATGTGGAAGAGGGCAGACAGCAGACTTGCTTTTCTTTTTGTTTGCTTGATTGTTTTTCCTGACAGAAAATGGTGTAAAAATGTCGAATGTTTTTACAGCATTGCTGTTTTGCAAAGAAATATTAAATCAGTCCCAACTGTATTCAGAGCACCTTGCAGTTTTTTCAAAATTACAGCAGATTTCGGCGTCATGTGACATCACAATGCACATTCAGCCAAAGCAGTGTTCGGTTCACATCAAACGTGAGTTCAGCTAAAAAGATCTCATTTACCAAACATCACTGCAAAGAATTGGGGGGGGGGGGGGGGGGGGGGGGATTGGGGGGTTATGCAGCAAAATCCAAACTCGTAACCACAGTTTGTCAGTATGAACAATGTTCTTCGGTTCTTGAAATGCTATGTGCCTTAATCTGGCAACAGAAAAAAATCATCTGTCTTCTTATCTGATGCACTGGTCACTTCATTGTTCAGTATATAGATCAGTACCCATCCATTATCCTTGTAGGTGTTCCATAAACTCAGATTTTTATAACGTATGGCACTGCAGGAGTGATCTTTTAAAAAGCACAAGGTCAAATTAACACATCTGTTTGGAATTGCACAATAAATCAAATTGTCTTCTGACTGATGCTGTACACAAACATTTCAGCTGAACCCGGATTTGATTAGGGAAAGAGATTCAGGTCTTGTTGACACCAGAAAGGCTGAAAATATCTCGAATGTTAACAGGACGACGCATCATAAACACACCAGGACGTTTGTCCATACACTCCAAAATTGGACGAAGCAACCAAACTGCTAGGGCGGCTGTGGCTCAGTCGGTAGAGCGGGTTGTCCACTAATCCACTAATCGTAGGGTTGGTGGTTCGAATCCCGGCCCGGGTGATCCCATGCCGAAGTGTCCTTGGGCAAGACACTGAACCCTAAGTTGTCCCCGATGGCAAGCTAGCACCTTGCATGCAGCTCTGCTACCATTGGTGTGTGAGTGTGTCTCATCTGTAAGTCGCTTTGGATAAAAGCGTCTGCTAAATGAATAAATGTAAATGCTTGGTAATATCTGGGACTGTGCAGTAAACTTTGCCCTTTATTAAAATAACAAACAGGAAGTGAAGACCGTTACTTTTAGTCCTTGTAAATGTCTTGAATGTCTTGAATTTCTCGAAAAGCGCTATATAACTGTAACTGTAAATATGAGTCAGAATATATGAGTCATGTAAATATGAGTCAGAACTGTCAAAATTGATGCATAATAATACGTACGCTGCACTTCTCTTAATTAACAAATGAAAAGTTTCACACGCCTTGAAGAGTCAAGCATAGACTTTTGCCTGAAATATCCATCCCTGTTCTGAAGCCCCCATCTGTCTCACTCTCACCCGCTCCCTCTCTCTTTCTCGCAGTCCCATTCACTCTTTTGTTCATCGTCTCTCTCTATCCACCTTTTCATGTGGCAGACATCCCAGGAGAGGCATGGGATGGAAAGTTAGAGAGAGTGGGAGAAAGCAGACAGGAGAATGGATAAAGGAAAAAAGGGCAGAGAACCCCGCACACAAACACACACACACACACACACACACACACATGAGAGAGAATTCCACCTGATGTGATGAGACTAGGCACAGAAAAAGATCGAGTCAAATTATATATTTTTATATTATATATAAAATACACACACCTACACACCTTTTTCCACCTACACACACCTCCCACTTGGCTCTCAGGTGTACAGTACATCAGATCGCAGTCATATCTATGCTGCACGTTCATGATAATCAACGTGGCCTTTCTTTGTCCTGCCAGCTTCATATCTGACCACTCACATGAACGTAAAATCCACCTGTTCACGTGACATTTCCCAATCATATTACTGACCTGTTGCCAATCAACCTCCGGCTGTTTCTTTTTAATAACACTTACTCTTCCAGCCTTTTGTTGCCCCCGTCCCATCTTTTTTGAGACGTGTTGTGGCCATTAAATTCAAAATTACCTTTTTTTTTTTTCTTTAAACGGTACATTTTCCTCAGTTTAAACATTTGATATGTTTTTCCATGTCCTACTGTGAATAAATATACGGGTTTATGAGATTTGCAAAGCATTGAATTCTGTTTTTATTTATTTATATTAAAAGTCCCAACTTTTTTTTTGGAACTAGGGTCGTAAGAACTTACACAGGGACTTGTATCTAAGACAATTTAAAGTGAACTTTTCCAATGATGGAAAGAGATTGACTTTTTTTTTTTCCAAGTAACATAAAAAAGGGTGCCTTTCTTATTTATTTATTTATTTATTTAACTTCGAGCGAGAGAATAAAAAGAGGCTGGTGAAGGAACGACTGATTATATCTACGATAACGTAAGGTACTAACTGGTTTGCAGGATATTGCACCAAATGGATAAAACGTATGATGTGCTGTTCTTTAATAAATTAAATGTGTTAGCCTTGGGAACTTGGTGTGCTATAAGAAGAACATAACACTTTAGGATGTGCAGCGATTGGAAAATAATCCCCACATTGATCATTTCCTAGTTCGAATTTTTGTTGATAAATAAAAATATAATACACCAAAAAAAAAAGTTACCCTTTACTCCAAGGATTTGAGTTACTATGCACTTCAAATTGTAAATATATCCTATTTCAAAGAACACGTTTTTTTTTAAATGTTATTATTCCCTGCTATAAAAGCACTGGGACGCATTACTCTTACCTCAATATAGACTTTATAATCTTGAGTGTAAATAAACAAAAAGTACTGCGTCTTTGAGTAGTTGTTTTGAGCTAACCTTGAATTTGTTGCCCACGCTGATGAAGCCGAGCTTGCCTGTTTTCTGCTTGACATCTCGGGAGCTGTTGGAGTTCTCGAAGAGCTCGCGTATAAACCGATCCTTTGACTCACTAATGAGGCTCCCCAAGGACATGTGCAGAGCGTCGTTGTTCTTCTCCACGAATTTGCTCTGAGATATGAAGAGATAAAGTGTCACTACAAAGCAGGTGCACTAAAAAAAAAAAATGAACGTTTTAACAGATCGATTTCTTTGAAGTTCCAACACAACATTAATATTCAGTGGTTTTCACCATTACTTTAAAAAACAGTCGTCATCAAAAGAAGCCCTGGAGAGAAGCATATAGTGAGGAAATATACAGGATAAAATATTAAATAGTACTAAACGGAATCCTCTGATATAAAGATGTGACCATATACCGTGATGCTATATATCCCAGAATGCTGTTCATCTCTTAAATCTGATTAGTCAGTAGATGTTGATGAAGTTTTCTGTTCCAGCAGCTCTGACAGTCCTGTCACCAAGTCACAGGTTTATATGAATGTGCTAATTGCTAACCGCTAATCCAAAGACTTGGCAGACATGATGGATGATTCACATAATTTAGTCAAAAAATAATGATTAGATATAAAAGTCCGCTTCAAAAGTGTTGGAACAGCAAGTTTATATGCGGTTGTGGCGCAGGTGGTAGAGCGGGTTGTCCACTAATCGTAGGGTTGGCGGTTCGATTCCCGGCCCACATGACTCCACATGCTGAAGTGTCCTTGGGTAAGAAACTGAACCCCAAGTTGCTCCTAATGGCAAGTTAGCACCTTGCATTGCATCTCTGCTACCATTGGTGTGTGTGTGTGAATGGGTGAATGAGACACAGTGTAAAGCACTTCGGATAAAAGCGCTATATAAGTGCGCCATTTACATTTGGGATTGAGATGAAAAGACGAATTTGAGACCATAGATCAAAATGTCAGCTTTTATTTCCTGATATTTACATCTAATGTGTTAAACAATTTCACTTTTTGTGGCAGACCACCCAATTTTTCAGTGAGCAAAAGTATTGGAACACACAGTCAAAGTAAATAACGCTTAATATTTGGTTGGTTGCTTGCTTGCAATAGCTACATTAAGCCAGTGACCCACTGACATCACCAAACTGTTGCATTTTTCATTTCTGTTGCTTTTCCAGGCCTGTACTGCAGCTTCTTTCAGTTGTTGTGTGGTTTGGGAGGTTTCTCCCTTCAGTTTCCTCTTCACGGGGTGAAATTTACATTTATTCATTTAGCAGACGCTTTTATCCAAAGCGACTTACAAATGAGAAAATACAAGCAAAATGATCCATCAAGCAGAGAACAATACAAGTAGTGCTATCATACAAGATGTTTTACTTGAGTTCTAGGTGTGGGGTTTGGCATTTTAGGGATTGGTTAGGTGTTCACGGAAGAGGTGGGTTAGGGTTAGCTGTTTTTTGAAGATGGTGAGAGATTCTGCGGTCCGGATTGAGGTTGGACGTTCATTCCACTACTGAGGAACAGTTAGTGTGTAGGTTCTTGAAAGGGACCTTGTGCCACGCTGGTGCCAAAAGGTGCCATGTTCCAAGTTGTTTAACATGACGAAATGTAAATCTCAGGAAATGAAAGCTGAAATACTGATCTATTGTCTCAAATATCTTCAGTGTATAGTGAAACCGACAAGTCCTAATAACTTCTAAAGAGAGAGAATTGTAGAGAGAAAGATTATAGCTCCTAAAACGTAAATGATAACACAAACTCGATCCACAACATTCAATGTATAAATGGATAAAAAGCATGACGTTCCAGTCTTTATAATTCTTTAAATTGTTAGCAAACTGCTGGACGCATGGAATTAAACACTAAAATGGCTAAAAAATAAATAAATAAATAAATAAATAATACAGTAACTTCTAAGTAAAAATTTTGTTGAGGCATTACCTGTAACAGTACGCCCGGTCAGGTTTTATACCTTGTGTGTGTTCATGTTTTCCCCATACTACTTCATCTCAATCTTGGTGCAACACTGAGGTGTACGCAGAGTGTGAGTTTGTGTGCTCATACCGTCTCATAACACACAGCTCCTGCAAAATGTCTGATGATGAATCCTTCATCATCCCTCACGTTCCTGTGCACAGTAAGCTTGGACTTCCTGGGAATCTGTGAGTGCAGACAGCAGATTAGCATTTAAATCAGTGAACGTTCATGAACTTGTATACACGTACATGTCCTAGGCTACGTGTGTTGACATTTCTATCCCACAACGGTGTTGTTAAGCTGCCCAAAAATTCAAGCCATCAATACGATAACAATACAGTCCATGTTGAATATTATATCTATTTATACATACACACTGTGTACATATACACATACACATATGTATACATACATATACACACACACATACACATACACACACACATATATATAAAATATATACACACATACACAGTGCCTTGCGAAAGTATTCGGCCTCCTTGAACTGACCTTTTGCCACATTTCAGGCCTCAAACAAAGATATAAAACTGTAATTTTTTGTGAAGAATCAACAACAGGTGGGACACAATCATGATGTGGAACGAAATTTATTGGATATTTCAAACTTTTTCAACAAATAAAAAACTGAAAAATTGGGCGAGCAAAATTATTCAGCCCCCTTAAGTTAATACTTTGTAGAACCAC
>JAFFST010002185.1:0-11090 GCA_022414735.1 Noturus placidus | reverse complement strand
AAAAGTTTGAAATATCCAATAAATTTGGTTCCACTTCATGATTGTGTCCCACCTGTTGTTGATTCTTCACAAAAAATTACAGTTTTATATCTTTATGTTTGAGGCCTGAAATGTGGCAAAAGGTCGAACCGTTCAAGGGGGCCGAATACTTTCACAAGGCACTGTTTACACACAACACATACATACACAACCATTATTTCAAAAGATTCTAATATTAACAGTATTTAGTTTCAATGTCTGTGTATAATTACACAACAATCAAACACTCACACTTAAGCGGAAGTGGTTTTTGTGCTTGCTGTGGACGGTTTCAGTAAAGTGCTGATCGCTTGGCTGAGGTAGACGGTTTTCTTCATCCAAAATGTCCAAAATTCCCACTAGCTTTGACTCTACCAGGTCTGAAACACACAAAATTGTGTACATAATGGCAGAAATGTTGAAAATACTTGACCCATAACACCTAGATCACGGGTTCCCAAACTACCCACATGGGGTTGCTTGATCTCAATATGGGATCACGAGCGAAACTCACAGTCTCCACTTTGGTTTTTATTTTTTATTTATCTGACAAATTATCAGATTGTCACATTCAAGCATGCCTCGTTTAAATAAATAGGATGCATGATATTTTAGTCTTTTCTACTATCCTGACACACTGCCCTCACTTAGAGCAGTAATAAAAACGGACACATTTTCCCGTCCACAGACCTCCGATACACCGCAAACTTATGAACTATTCTAAATCGTTATCATGCACTAATATTAACCGGTTTCCCGATTACAGGAAGTGTTTGAATTTGAAAAGTCTGTATTTTATCTACCAGTGTTCAGGATTTTCTAGATTATTAAATACTTTAAGTAATTTAAACTTAAACCCTAACTAATAAGTAAAGGCAGTATTTCTGATTTGAGACACAAACCATGACAATAATCAAGACAACAGCAGAAAGGCTTTAACAGAGACAGGGCTGGCGAGTGGGTTTATCATAGTGCATACAATCTTCTAGTTGTACTTGGAAACCTGACGAACAGGGATGTTGTGACTCGGATGATGTGCTGTCCAGTGAATGTTGTTTCACAGGAAAAAGTAACATTAGAAAATATTTCAAATCCCAAGATTTTTTATTTTTTTAAAGCAACACAAAGAAGTGATATTACTTGTATTTGTACAAATACATCACAGATGCATGCATGCATTAAGAGAAAACGTATACCTACAATTGTGCTGTGTAACCTTGAGTGTGACCTTGCGTGGATCAAGTCCAAAAATCTAATGAGTTCATCTTCTGGTCACAATAATGATTCCATATAAAATCTACAAATGTTAAACCACTCGTTCTTAAGATATCGCAATAATCTCAGACAGACAACCTGAAGGAAAGAAGAAGCAGCTGACGAGCTGAACAGCTGAACAGCCTTGATTGCACGATTTGGAACAGAGCCACTCAAGCTTCCCCTGATATGTCAAAAGTACCAAACACCTCACGTCAATAGGCGGCTTGCTTTATAACACATTAAGACACACGAGTCGCATCCAGAACATTCTGTCATACCTCTCCTAAACTGTCACAGTATAAAAAAAGTACGCCAGCATTTTCCCCCACAGAAATGTTAACCAAGGAAGACAGTGAGAGAAAACAGTGCTGTCGCATTAAAGAAGGGTTCATTAGGTGGGCACTTCATAATGGACCCCACAGGAACATGTATAGAGGAGGACAGACTCAGAAAGGCAGGAGATTGAAGGCAGTGTTAGATATTTAAAAATATTAATAATAAATAAAGTAATAGGTAGTGGAATTTAACTGATGCTTGATTGGTATTAAGAAAAAAAAAATAATCCCCACACCATCACACAACCACGACCAGCCTGAACTGATAACACAAGGCTGGTTGGGTCCATAGATTCATTCTGATGTTGCCTTCGAAATCAAATCGAGTGTACAGTGCATTACCGCACTCAGCACAGAAAAACTAATTTCCCATCAGCCCTTTGATGGTGTGTTCACACTGATGTCAATATAGCAGAGTCCACACTACCAGCAGGAAGACACACACACACACACAAATACATCACTCCCTATTTCTCCATCCCATTTCTAAACCATCAATATTAATGTATAATTAATACGTAATGCTATATTCCCCTAGCGACTAGTGTGTGTAGCATTTATTTGCTTGTTCTCTGCAACTCATGTGTCCAGCAGTACATACTGATAACAGAGCTTCAGGGTGTAGACATGTACTACCATGCAGCAAAAAAAAAAAAAAAAAAAAAAACAACCCAACAAAACACTGATTTAGCTCAAACAACTAACCAGCAACAACCACTGAAAACCTACACGCACATCTGATGTACACAAATCAGAAGCAGCGGTAGATTCAACCCTTTACTGCATGGTGTTGCCATGTTTTTATAGGCAATAATACGTCCATCCATCCTCAACCGCTTATCCGTAATCGGGTCGCGGGGGTAGCAGCTCCAGCAAGGAACCCCAAACTTCCTTTTCCTGAGCAACATTAACCAGCTCTGACTGGGGGATCCCGAGGCGTTCCCAGGTCAGTGTGGAAATATAGTCTTTTCCACCTACTCCTGGGTCTTCCCCGAGGTCTCCGCCCAGTTGGATGTGCCTGGAATACCTCCCTAGGGAGGCGCCCAGGGGGCATCCTTACCAGGTGCAATAATACAATACTACTATTTTGCTATGTAACTGGAAAGGGAGGGGGGATAGGAGGGGGCTTTAATTTTGACAAAACAAAACAAAAAAAAGCCATGCGAGATGACCAGGAACTTCTGCTTGCACTTCTTTTTCAACAATTAAATGGCATGGTGAAGGTCATCCTTGATAGACTCTCAATTTTTTTTTTTTTTTTATCAATTTCTCAATATTTAGGCAAAATGACTGAAAGGGAAAAAAATATTAAACACTATCTGAGGAGTTAGCATTTGTCATTTAAACAAGTTTATATATTTTAAGTATTCTATTAAATGGTAAAAATGTTATCGTTGCCATATGGCAACAACGTGCGATAACGCAACCGTCGTACATGCGTTCATGAATTCAAACTGGCCGACACTAGGCTTCTCGAATAGTATCTTTGCATTTATTACACACAGTATGAGAATCTGTTATAATTTCACTTGATAAAATTTACGTTTCAAGAGAAAGAATTAAGAATTGACGCGATGACTAAAAAGGTGTTTGGCTGTGATTTTTGTATGTATTTTGAGTGAGTAAATCCATCCAAATTGTTTTATAACTGTGCTTTTTTTAAAAAAAATTATTTAAATGTAACAAATGATGCAGTAGAGGGTTAATGTCTGGGCTGTTTGTTTTTTGGGCGGCTGTGCCGCAGGTGATTGAGCGGGTTGTCCACTAATCGTAGGGTTGGAGGTTTGATTCCTGGCCTGGATGACTCCACATGCCGCAGTGTCCTTGGGCAAGACACTGAACCCAAAGTTGCCCCCGATGGTGCTCAGCAGAACTGGCCCTGCGTGGCAGCTCTGCTACCATTGGTGTGTGAGTGTGTGTGTGTGTGTGTGTGAATGGGTGAATGAGACACAGTGTGAAGCGCTTTGGATAAAAGCGCTATATAAGTGCGCCATTTACCGTTTATTTTTCTTTTTATTTGTAGTTGGATAAGTAGATTTAACAACCAGAAGAGGGCAGAAAATACCCTAATTTTTAATTCCTTTTTTTACTTTTGCATAGTCATTGGGTTTGTATGGTTCATTAACAACTCAATCACAGAGCATGAAAAAAATCTGTGTCAGATCAAGCAACTTAAAAATGGGCATAGATTATTAAAAATAATGACCTCCAGAGAAGGAACCTCCAGTTTTCATTCCTTTGTAGAAAGCTGAAGATGGTAAATGGCACACTTATATAGCGCTTTTATCCAAAGCGCTTTACACTGCGTCTCATTCACACACCAATGGTAGCAGAGCTGCCATGCAAGGTGCTAGCTTGCCATCGGGAGCAACCTGGAGTTCAGTGTCTTGCCCAAGGACACTTCGGCATGTGGAGTCACATGGGCTGGGAATCGAACCGCCAACCCTATGATTAGTGGACAACCCGCTCTACCACCTGAGCCACAACCGCCACAACCAATAAAGATGGTCTTTATTTCATTATCAAAACACTATGTGCATATGTGTGTGTGTGTGTGTGTGTGTGTGTGTACTAAAGATACACACCTATACAGTCTTGATTGTCGATGTATTTCACCTCATTCACTCCCAGTCCCTCTTTCTGATACAGCTCCTGCTCCTGGAAGTCGAACAAATTAATCACACATCAGCGAGTGCCTCAAAAATACATCAATATACATTATGTTCTCTTTATTGTTCGATGTTGAGGTATTCTTTCGATCTGAAGAAAAATATCAAGTGTTTGTAAATTATCTTTACTATTTTACTTTGTTACTAAATTTAAAAAAATAATAATTTACAAATCAAGAAAAAAAAAAACCTGACTATATGAAGAAATGTTTTTTTTTTTTTTTTAAAGTAGTAAACAATCAATTTGAGCAGGATTAATGATGCGTACGACATTGTGGCCATAATCCTAACACATTCTATAGCAGCTGTACGAAAAAGGGGCGGGGTGGGGGGTGTCTAAGCAATTATAAACATCGACATACAGTATAGGATCAGCTGTCAATTACCCAAGAGGCTAAAACTGTGAATATCAAAAGCATACAGTCTATACGGTTATATTAATCAGACCACAGAGTCAAAATCTGATCTAGGATCAGTTGCTTCATGAATATACAGTCATATTTATCACAATAGTCCAGAAACTGATCCCTGATCAGCTGTCAATTGCCTATACATTCGCATTCAACAAGTGATACAGTCTAAACACTGATCTAGGATCAGCTACTCTCTGTCCATTTTAAAAGTCAATAACATGCTGGACATCTGGAAATACGGGGCAAAAAAAACCCAATAGTTTAATCCAGTAAGTCTGAAGAGTAGCAATTTCATCACCTCTCATAACGCAATTTGTTATAAGAACTCCCATGCACCATCTTGATATTGTTACTGAGTACTGCGTCTGTCATGTAACACTGCCCGGAACATGTGAGTGATAATATCTCTATGTGACATCCTGTTTTGGGGTAGTTACACACACGCTTGATCCCATCTGAATCACTAATCTGAATTACTGGACTCCCAAGTCGAGCAACAAAGAAGTGTTCACCCTGTTATCTTGAAATCGTGAGGTCAAAGTGTGACGATGCAACAGCCATGCATCCGTAGCCAGGAGCACAAGAGAGCGAATATGATTCATGCTTTCTGGGTGTGAGGGACGGCATATTCACTCACCCTGTCAATCATGTCTGCGTAAGAAAGCGGATAGTGCTTTCCTCCAAGTGTGTTACGCTGCCCTGTGACCTTGCGCAAAGCTTGCTGGTCGGTGGGGAATTAACTAAATTACGTAATGTAACTTGTCATGGTACTGAACTTTCTCTGGGAAGATCAACCTAGCTTGAAAAGTGTCCAAGAACTGATCTAGGATCAGGTGATTAATGTTTATAATGATCATATATGTTCAGGAATAATCATATTCATCAGACTAAACCGTTTAAGGCACCATATTTTTTATCAATTCCCTGGATTCCATGACACACAACCCAGTAATATAAACTACTGTGTCTATTATGAGCTGCGTATTAAATGGCAAAATGTGTAAAAACCCCAAGAAGTTTGAAAAAAGGAAACTAATCAATCATCATGAGTGGGACTGCAGACGAGGTGGGACTACAGCGTGGGTCTTATCTAAAAATCTCTTCTCGCAGCAGAGTTTGTTTCGTCAGTGGCGTGAATTCCACAGCAGTATAGTGTGCATCCTAATTTTTAATTATTACAATCATTCTATTCGAATTTTTCTATTTTTATACGACTTGTTTAGCAGCTACTACAACTCATGTAACACTCAAGTAACACTTGCAACAGCTGCAGTGGACATGCACAGGTTGTGTTCAGTGTCCCAATACATTTGTAAAAAATATCCATATACATGTGGACAGGGCGTAAAATCAGTCTACGCTCAGCTCCGTCCTACCCGTACAATCAGATTTAATACTTCATTGAAGCGTTAAAAAAATTAATTACAAAAAAAAAAAAAAAAAAAAAAATGATCAGTGCTTAGGATCAGAACTTTCAGGGGTTTGAAAGCAAGTGAAATAAGGTAAAGGTAAATCTCCATTACAGATCAAGGCGGATGTGGGGGGATGTGGGATGAAGGGAAGGAGTGAGGAAGTGTGCTGTCCACTTACCTCTTTGAGGATGCGCTCATTGAAGAACTGCTGCAGCTTCTCGTTACAGTAGTTGATGCAGAACTGCTCGAAACTGTTGTGCTCAAAATATTCTGAGAAACACAACGAGATAGTGAGGGTGGGACAGATGAAAGATCTAATGCTCATCTTAACCTAAAAAATAAGCGGCTTTCCTCATGGGGACCAGACAATTACCCCACAAGGTCAACACTGTCAAAGGCTATGTTTACATGGACAGCAGTAATCTAATTACTCTGAGTAAGATAATAATGTGATTAAGGTGTTTACATGAGTCGCTTTTAGAATACTCCTGTCATGTTACTGTTTTACATGTTATCGATCATAATTAGATTAAGAGCCCGCGTCAGTACGTCACCGCGCCACGCCGTCCGACGTCCCTCCAGAATTTCACGTATCAACATACAGTTCGTCTTCGTTATGGTCCTGTATACAGTTTTGGGTGTTATTTATTTATTTATTTTTTTTACGAACGCTTTAAGTGCAGTTAATTATTTGTCATGCTGTACGTGTTAATAGACGGCTGCTTGAAGCCGTGGGCTGCGTCCCAAATCGCGTAGTTACCGTCTATATAGTAACCGAGATACATGTATTTTCCCCCACTACAGGCCTACAGTAGGAAAGTATGAGGTTTGGGACACGGCCGAACTCTCTTGTTCGCCGTAAAACGTCCAACTGCCGTGTGTGATCGTGTCCTATCATCACAAAATGCGACGAAAACTCACACGACGTTCATAATGTGATTAAGGTGTTTACATGTCTGTAATACACGTCCATAATACGACTAAAACAGGACTACTCCACCTTAATTAGATTATGACCTTAATTAGATTAAGATTAGTGTTTACATGGTAGTTTCTTAATCAAAGTATGGTCTTAATTAGATTAAGAGTGGATTATTGTTGTCCATGTAAACGTACTGAAATATTCCTATCCTTCTGGGGACATTTGGTCCTCACCAGGATGTCACTTGAGGTTTACACTCGCACACACTCGCGCGCACACACACACACACACACACACACACACACACACTCACCGAAGCCGGCGATGTCCAGCACGCCGATGAAATTAGCTGAGGAATCAAAGGGGAAGCACTGATTGACTCTGGTGACCACGTGATCAAAGAGATGGCTGTAAACGGCCTTCGCTAAAGCGTCTCGTGCGTTATTCGCCTGCTCAACTTTCAGAGGAACCCTGAGGGCAAGAGAGGAAAATAGAAATGGCATTATATAGTCACATACTAGAAGCTTGTTTAATTAGTAGTTCTCAAAATGTTCTGCGATTCCGTTAAATGCAAAAATAAAATGTTACAAATCCCCTCTGAACATAATCCTACATCCCATAAACTATTCAAATAATCCTCCAAAAAAAAACCCCAAACACTTTAGTTTCACACAAGGTCTCATTATTCCAATTGAGGGCTCAATTATTCCATTATATAGCCATCCATCCATACTCTATCGCTTACTCCTTTATCAGGGTCACGGGGAACCTGGAGCCTATCCCAGGAAGCATCGGGTACAAGGCGGGGTACACCCTGGACAGGGTGCCAGTCCATCAATCACATACACATTCACACACCCATTCATACACTACGGACACGCCAATCAGCCTACCATGCATGTCTTTGGACTGGGGGAGGAAAGCGGAGTACCCGGAGGAAACCCCAACACACGGGGAGAACACGCAAACTCCACACACACAGGGCCACGGCGGGACTCGAACCCTGGAGGTGTGAGGCGAACGTGCTAACCACTAATCCACCGTGCGTCCCAATTATTCCATTATTCAATTGATATTCAAACTCTGCGATGTTCGAAATGACCACAGATTTTCCGCAGATTTGGGCCAAGACACTAAAATGGATTCCATTTATTTTTCCTCATCAGCCTGCAAAACATTCCCTCATGTTAATGCTTAATGGAGCTTTCATAAAGTTTTGTAAATGTATTCAAAATAAAACACTAGGGGCTCCTGAGTGCTGCAACAGAAAAGTGTTTGCTCAATTGTCGAGAGATCGCAAGAGATCGAAGCAAGTTGCGTTTTAAATTAGCCAATCGTGCGCCTCCCTGCTCTCATGTATGCAAAAGAGGGCAGACAGCTCTTTCCAATGAGTGTGTTTCTCTGCCCTGTGACACAAACACAGACCCTTTGCTCGGTCATTCACAATGAAACTGAGGCGCATCCGATCTGCACGTTACATCCTCGAGAAGGAATTGTCCGTATGTCTCAGAGAGAGGGCTTTTTTTTTTCTCCACGAGCTACAGATCGGGGTGAATATTTTCTACCGATTTGAAGGTCTTGAAGAACACCGTGCCTTCCCATAATTCGGAACGGAAGAAGTTCAAACATGACTCTGCCTAGAACTGTAGCCAAAACAAAATGAGCAAGTCAAGAAGATCGCCAAGAACTCAAAAAGTCTCTCTAACGGAACTCCTGAGAGTGTATGTGGAGAACGGAGAATGTTCCAGAAGCACAACAATCATTGGTCGTGTGAGCAGATGGAGGCAAATAATGACCAGAGGGCAGATAAAGAACTTTCAGGCCATGAGAATCAAGATCCTACGGTCAACCTTAGTGGCTTAACATCAATGAAACCAGACTAGAGTTAACCAAGGTGAGGTGTTCCAAAGCACTAAAGATAATGGAGTTTGAGTAACTGAATTACCCTCATTTACTGAGTTATATTAAGAATAGAATAACACATGATGGGGCATGCGTTACAGTAAAGTTATCAACGACGGAGTGTTGTGAGGTGGCGCGACACGAAGCAGATATTACACATCATTATGTTTATCTGTTCATAGTTACATGCACTGCTGTGAAACGTCCATAAAACAAGTTAGTTCCTATTATCGCTTACATTATAGCGGTTATAAACTGCTCCCTTAGTTGTATCGTGAAGTTAATAAGACAAAAACGCATTTTCCTGTCTCTGAAAACTTCCACCAGTGTATACGACATTCCCAAAGTCAATATAATCATCCATTTGGCGTGAAAAGCTTTAAATTCCTCTGTATGGCAGATGTCCACCCACACCCACACACTTCTTCAACCAATAGGTGGTCATGTTTTATTCACAATCCTGAAAGTCTTCCCAGGGCAAAGGAGAAAAACAGACATATGGAGGAAGGGAAAGACGAAGTAGAACTTCAGGCAGCAAGTTATAAGCTTCAGAAGGGAAAAAAAAAAAAAAGAGAGAGAAAGAACGAGAGCGAGAGAGAGCAAAGTAGAATATTTCAGTAAAGCTCATGGATCAGCATGTGCTCACATATTCTTCCTGCATTCTGCACATCGTGCCCTCACTCGCACGTGACTTTTCTCTTCTCCGTCAGTCAGGCACAGAGCCTACACTGATATTCAGACCTCGGAGGTAACTACAAACTTAAAAGCAAGACAGGAGTTATGTGAGGGTAATGCACGGGGTGTTGCAAACACAAGAGGCGTGGCTCAGTTACATGCGATTCTCTTTTCAAGTCCAGCGCCAGTGTCCGACAGTTTGATTGAACACATCACACACACACACACACACAAATAATAAATAAATCCATAGACTGCTATTCAAGCATTCCATTTATTAATTAATACTACGATCTAGAAAGGAAAAAAAAAAGGTTTTTTTTTTGGTAGATCGGATGAAACAGCATCTTAATCTGAGACAACGAGGACCAAAATTTTAGGGTTATAATTGAATAAAATTATGAAATGAATTTAATGCGAGTGTAGTCACAGCAAATGAATGCTTGGTCAGCATATCCTTCAAACTAGAGGAATCAAACCTGTTTCAGGTAACAGACCACATTACACACTACAAAATAGTAAAATGGTAAATGGCGCACTTATATAGCGCTTTTTTATCCAAAGCACTTGGATCCAAAGCGCTTTACACTGTGTCTCATTCACCCATTCACACACACACACACTCACACACCAATGGTAGCAGAGCTGCCATGCAAGGTGCTAACTTGCCATCGGAGGCAACTTAGGGTTCAGTGTCTTGCCCAAGGACACTTCGGCATGGGATCACCCGGGCCGGGATTCGAACCGCCAACCCCACGGTTGAAGGATTAGTGGACAACCCGCTCTACCGACTGAGCCACATCCGCCCGTACAATACGGCTGGACCAAGGAAACTATTTAATAAGCATGAACACGTAATCATAAACGTGCTCAGTAATCTGCATTTAACCCAAAGATACATTATGAAAGCAGATTCATCATATATGACCTACAGAACCGATGAAGAACAGACTACAATTCACGCCCGTGGAAACAATTGATTGTTTCACCACACAGTGACTTGCATTAAATAGTCATAGCATTTAAAACGTATTTTTTTAGGTGGTGATCTAGATGAAAAATCCATTCTTTTGGTCTTAAATCACTCTGAACTCCCTCAGAACTCAAACGCTTAAGCCAGAAAAAGCTCAAATCACACTTCGCTTCCTGCTAATTACCACATTAGTTGATACACTTCGTTGATAAAGATGTAACGGTAAACATGTGGTCCCGCTGTTCATCAGTGACTGAGCGCCTGCCTCAGTGACAAACGAGCCAGAATCTCTCGCTAAGCAACCATTCATCTTTCATTCACTTCACCTTTTTCTCACAGAGACACGAACACAAAACAGAGGCTCATCTGTACACCCACGATCCCACGTGCACACACACATATATAAACATATATACAGTGGTGTGAAAAAGTGTTTGCCCCCTTCCTCATTTCCTGTTCCTTTGCATGTTTGTCACACATAAGTGTTTCGGAACATCAAACCAATTTAAACAAT
>JAFFST010002151.1:3201-22202 GCA_022414735.1 Noturus placidus | reverse complement strand
ATATATATATATATAGCTGTTAGTATGACTTTAATTTTGATTTGGAGCGATTCAGTATTACTGCTGTGTTAATTTACCATCAGATTATTCCAAACATTCCAGCAGAATCTGATATTGCATTTCAGATGCTGGACTTAACTTATAATATAACTGTAAGCTTTTTAACATAAAGCAAAGACAAGAATATGGCTGACCTACAGATGACCAGCAGAAAATGATCAACTGGGTAAAACAATGAACCTGCAAATCTAATACTAATAAGGTTGCCAGGTTGTGACCTGTTAGCAGAGCAGGAAAAAGCTTCTTGGGACAGAGATAAATCAGGTGCAGCATTTTTATAAAAATGCTGATTGGGAGGCGTGTGGGAAAGTGAGACATGGGAAGGTTTTTTTTTTTTTACATTGTCTGCCTCAGACAATCTGTAAAGACTCAGACGATTCACTCAGACACATACTCACATGCACGTGAAGCCGCAGCATCTCAAATAACCCACACAGGGACAAGCACACACACGTGGACACTTAGGTAATAGGCTCTGGTTACACACGCAGAACCTCAGGTTTACAGACACACACACACACACACACACACACAAACCTTACCATCAGGATATTCAATTCACATATCAACAATAGCACCAAAACAAAAAGCAATAGATTTACTGCTCCCAGTGCTCTCTGTTCATCAGCACCTCATTCATCTGTCCATCAGCAAGGGTTTTTAATGTGTGTTACATTCTTCTGCCTGTTTGGACAGCTGGGCTTGGGTATTTAAGTACTGAATCAATGCTATAAAAGTGCCACCTGTCAGACAGGCGACTTATGAAGTTGTATGTAGTCTGTGAAATAAGGGTGGAACAGTATGAAATATTTATGGCATAATCCTGTAACCTAATATCATGGTTTGCAGCAGCAAGGTATTTCAGATTTTTAAAGAGAATGACGTTAAATGATATGTGTCTGCAAAAATATCTATATATTTTTAGAATGGACTTATAAAGGGAAAAGCTATATATAGGGAAAAGTATTCTTTCAAAAACAATTCTGAAATACATTTTTCCTCTTCTTGTAAGAGAAAAAGATTTCAGGAGGACACTTGTTAATAATGATTATGTGACGACGTCGTCCTGGTCAGGGTTGCACTGGATCCGAAGCCTATCCTGGGAAGTGGGAATACACCTTGGATGAGACTCCAGTGTATCACAAGGCAGCATGCACACTACACACACATTCACACACTCATTCCCACCTACGAGCAATTTAGAGCACCAGTTTACTCTGGATGAATATGGATTTAGATCTCTTATGAGACAACAGTGGCAAGGAAAAACTCCCTGAAACAACATGAGGAAGAAATGTTGCAAGGAAAACATCCTCTTCTGAGTGACTCAGGATAGCGCTTATAAATTCTACTGAATCTAATTTAATCAGTCCGTACAGGATCTTGCAGAGTTTTTTTGGGGATTGTTGCTGCTAAAAAAACACACCTTTTTCAAAATTTGAGATGCAATTTGCAGAGTTTTTTGTGCTTTTCTTTGCTGAAAACTGCTTGAAGTGGTGAAATTGCAATTGCACGGAATTGATTTTCATGGTCTTTCACAGTGATGTTTGTTGGTAAACGAGACCCTTTAGCTGTTCTCATGCTCAGTGAACATGAATTGAAGAGGGCTTTTGCTAAATGCCTGTTGGCCGAAATCTGCAAAAAATCTGCGGTTATTTCGAAAACTTGCAAGCTCCCCCGAATATTGTCATACATTTGTTGAAAGGATGTCCAGTATGAGCACAGGACAGTTTTTATAATTACAGCAGCAGGTACAAATCTACAGCGCCCAGGTGTGATTATCCACCTCATCAAGGGATGACGTCGTTATGAACTGTTTTTGGGAAGTGTAAGTATTTAGGGTATTCATGTGGGATCATCCATCACAGCAGAAAGTGTGTCACAAGTGTAGATGTAAAGATGTATCTGGACAAATCAGTTGGGTTTGGAGGATGTAAAGTAAAGATGTACAGTGGTGTGAAAAAGTGTTTGCCCCCTTCCTCATTTCCTGTTCCTTTGCATGAGAAATTGAACTCAGGTGTGGACAACCACAGTTATAGTAAGGGGGGCAATCACTTTTTCACACAGGGCCATGATGGTTTGGATTTTTTTTCACCTTTAATAATAAACACCTTCATTTACAAATTGCATTTTGTGTTTACTTGTGTTGTCCTTGACTATTGTTTAAATTGGTTTGATGTTCCGAAACACTTAAGTGTGACAAACATGCAAAGGAACAGGAAATGAGGAAGGGGGCAAACACTTTTTCACACCACTGTATCTGGACAAATCAGTTGGGTTTGGAGGATGTAAAGTAAAGATGTATCTGGACGAATCAGGTGGGTTTGGAGGATGTAAAGTAAAGGTGCATCTGGACGAATCAGGTGGGTTTGGAGGATATAAAGTAAAGATGCACCTGGACGAATCAGGTGGGTTTGGAGGATGTAAAGTAAAGAGGCATCTGGACGAATCAGGTGCGTTTGGAGGATGTAAAGTAAAGGTGCATCTGGACGAATCAGGTGGGTTTGGAGGATGTAAAGTAAAGATACATCTGGACGAATCAGCTGGGTTTGGAGGATGTAAAGTAAAGATGCACCTGGACGAATCAGGTGGGTTTGGAGGATGTAAAGTAAAGATGCATCTGGACGAATCAGGTGGGTTTGGAGGATGTAAAGTAAAGATGCATCTGGACGAATCAGGTGGGTTTGGAGGATGAGAGGAGCCCCAGCAGTAGAAGTGTCAGTCAGGCACAGACATCACATCAGACATCAGACAGAAATATGAGATCCAGACGTTAACAGAGACATGAAGACACCCTGGGACATAAAGTGTCCTGTTATTCCAAAGGTGATCAGTTACCTCAGCTTATTATTCAGTTATTCATCTTAAAGGATATTATTCTGACAGTTCAGGAAAGAATGTTTTGGCCTACTGACCGGTCCTGTGAGTTTGATGGATTAAACACATTTTCATAACTCTGAGATTCTTCTGCTTTACTCGTCTTTGTCCATTCAGGCTGGTCACTTATGAGGATAGATCATTTAGCATCACAGCTGCATTGCATCTACTTGTGAACTTACTCATCTCTCAGTGTTTTTTTTTTTTTCAGTTTTTTTTCCTTCTTCTTCTTCTCATTATTATTATTACTAGTGGTATTATTTATGGTTGTTGTAGTAATACTGGCACAACATAACAATACCAATATAACTGTTTCAGAATTTTTCTGTCACAGTATTAGGGCTTGCTGTTTACCAGTTCATCACATCCATTTTGTGTAATGGATTCACACTCTGAAGCAGCGGGATTAAATCGTTTTTCCACTTGAGAGCCGGATAGGATCGAAGTCCATACCACACTCAATGCTTCAATGGATGTCATGTGTTACTCATCATGTTCTGTTCCCTACTTAGCAGTGGATGTCCTGTTCACCCAGACCATCTCTTCTCAGTATCGTTTTTTCAGTAATATGATGTTCGATTTTACTCAGTACGCCTCTATCTCACAAAGTCTTTGCATGCTTGGGGATCTTTCAGATTTTTCTGATGAGTGTGAGTGCAAATTAGAAATAAATATACTTTGTTATATATTTACAGCGACAGGTACTGTTTATAATTTTCCTTTGAAATTTCATTGATTTTTCATGTTAAAGGCATTCACCAAAGTACAGAAAGATCTGTTCATCCATCTTCTGTACTGCTTATTCTACACAGGGTCAAGGGGGAGCCAGGAGCCTATCCCAGGGAACTCGGGGCACCAACTCATTGCAGGGCTCAATCGCTCATACACTCTGGACAATTTGGAAATGCCAATCAGCCTACAATGCATGTCTTTGGACTGGGGGAGGAAACCCCCAAAGCGCAGGGAAATCATGCAAGATTGGAGTCGGGATTCAAGCCCTCAACCCTGGAGGTGCTAGGCATACGTGCTGACCATTAAGCCACCATACACCCCCACCAGAAAATATGTGTTAAAAATTATTTTTATCCCTATTTCATTTCACATAACATACCAGGAATAGTCTCATTTATTATCTGAGAAAAAGTCCAGTTTTGCCCACATCCCCAGCAACATGTCAGCTCCACGTGAACAGCAACACAAGGCTATAATATGCCTCTCTTACTTAATTTTTTTATGGACCAGGAGATCAGTAGACGTGAAAAATGCCCATTGCCAGTCCAGTTCTATTGCTCCAAGAGTGGCAATTACATTTTATTGACCCATAAGTAAGGGGCGGAACAGCTGTTTTAATTGGTCTAAGTGGGAGAAATGGGATATGCTCAATGGGTGGCTCGCACTCAAGTGTATTTCTTTAAGCGGTCTATCTGAATGAAATATGGCTGCTTTTGTACTATAGTCGTGGCTGTGTTAATGGATGCAACTTAAGACATATCTGCAGAAATAAAGTGGGCTGATTTCAGAGATTGATTCAAACAGTCCCATTTTAGCTTTATTTTTGCATGTCTGATGTAATGCAATGCCAAGTTTATTAGCCAGCAGTTCATTTCAGCCTCACTCAATCTACGGATCCTTCTAGATCTCAGGAGGGTGGGTGTTTTGCACTGCGGACTCTCCAGTCGTATCATTTGTCTCCGATGATGATTTGTGCCCTGTTTAAATTACCATTAGGCTGTGTGGTTTACACGCTGACATGGGCAGGAGAGATGGATGAAGCTCCTGGGGGCTCTCTCTGGGTTTGTCAATATGACGAGGTGTTGGAATCATGTCAATAGAAGGAAGAGAGGGAATCAGTCCTGCTAAGAAATTACAGCTCTGTAATTGATTAATTTTCATTTTTTCTGTCTACGTGTCTCCATGAGCTGTTTTTTTTCTCCATCCAATGCTGCAGTGGCTTGTGTATGTAAATGAGAGAACGATGAGCACTGGGGTTTTTAACCCTCAACATGTGATGGAAAGCCATGAAGGGTAGCTGTGAAGGATTGCTTTATGTTTGAAGTAGCATATCAGTTCTGCAAAGAAAATCACTTCTCCAGAAGAAGTGGCACAGCTTTTTGACTTTGTGTCTGTGCGATACGTGTGTGCGGACAGGTAGGGGGTTCGTTTGAAGCGTCACGTTTAGAGAGAAGGAGGAGTTCAGGATGCTATATGTTTTCATTGGGAAGTTTATTTGTGTGCACGCATCTGTGTTTAAAATTTGTCTCTTGGTGTGCGTGTGAGTATAATATGCATCATTGCTCACTGTGTGTCTGACCAGATGCCTAATAACCTTCATGAATTATTCTGTTTACTCTAGACTCGCTGAACTACAGCCATTTTTTTGTGCTACAGAATTTTTTCATTTGCTCGGTTGGGTCCACTGAAATACTTTTGCTGGGTCCTCATCTGGACCTCATAAGCCCTGGCCTATACAATACACTATAAACAATACAGTAAACACTACATTCTACACAACAAACAATGGACATGACCACAATTTTTTTTTACTAGTCAACCAGTAAATGAAAAAAGTCATATTTTACATCGCTAAAGCAAAAACCGTTTTAGGAAATTGCTATTTTTAGGCTATTTAATTCGGGCAGCAATGAACGCATCGAACCATACATCAGTTAACAGCCATACACATTTAGGCTACACTGTTACCCAACAAAAGTACATAAATTTGTGCAATAATTGTGCAACTTTTATTTAAGGATGCATCAATTTTTTAAACACATTCACGTGGACTAGCTAGTGGTTCAGCTGAAATCGTTGATTCTGAAACTGAGAGCGTGTATAGGTCTATTGCAGTGTCTAGGAGGTTTTTCCACTATGTTCAACTCCACCCTCAGTAGCATCAGAAAATAAGGATGCGCTACTGATTTGACTTTAAAGTAGCCGTGTGGGATTGGATGGTGATGTGCAACCCGTGGCTCCGAAGCACTCTTTCACACAGTACAAGGATTTTATTTTCATTTTATTTAGCTTTGGAAACAAATTTAACATGGGATTAAAAAACAGGTGCACACCTGCCAAATGCATGCAAAGTGATATCAAAGTATTAATGGTCCATTATAGCCAAAGGAAATAGGGGGGGGGGACACTTTTCCCAGCTTGGTTTTGTTCAGTTGACTTTAGACTTGACTTCAACTATTTTAGAATATTTGAAACTAACAAAGTGCATTTAGTCTGCTTTCTTTAACATCTGACTTGCTGTTTTTTTCCACCACTCTGTCTAATTGGCATCCCAACAGTGGCACCTAGTGAATGTATTAGAGTGAGTTGATTAGCCCTACTAGTTAAAGTAAGGACTCCAGTTGCACACTGGAATGGACTTTGTGGATCAGTGTCTGGGGCATGATGGTGTTGAAAGCTGAGCTGAAGTCGTTGAACAGCATTCTAATATGAGTGTCTGTGTTGTCCAGCTGGGATTGGCCAGGTGGATGGCAGAAGATATGATGTCTGTGATGGGGCGATTTTACCAGTATGCATACTGCTCAGAGTCCAGTGTAGCTGAAATGGAGGCATAAATGTGGGTCTTGACCAGCCACTCGAAACACTTCATGATAATTGCAGTGAGTGCAACGGGGAAGTAGTTACTGAGGCGAATAACTGGAGACTTCTTTGGCATGGTGGCCGATTTGAAGCAGGTGGTAGCAGCCTGGGCCAGGCAGATGTTTATCGGTAAGTTGGTGGGTGCACTACTTCAGCACAGAACCAGGGAGCTATGATCCTTACTGCTGCATCTATGTTGGATGCAAAGCATATTTGGGAGGGGGACAACATTGCTGCAGGCATTGGCAAAACTTACTTCTATAATCAGTGATAGTTTTAATTCCTTGGCATATGCAACGGAGGTCCTTCGTTCATTCACTTATTCATCTTCAGTAACCACTTAATCCTGAGGTCATATAGTTAGTGAAATGCGGTTGTATGTTTTTTTGCATGGCTTAGTGGTTAGCACATTTGCCTCGCACCTCCGGCTTCAAATCCCGCCTCTGCCCTGTGTGCATGGAGTTTGCATGTTCTCCACTGCTTCATTGTTTTCCTCCAGGTACTCCGGTTTCCTCCCCCAGTCCAAAGACATGCTCTGTAGGCTGAGGCATTTCAAGTTGTCCGTAGTGTATGAAATAGTGCGTGAAGGTGTGTGCGATTGTGCCCAGTGATGGGCTGGCACTAGGGCCACAACCAATGATTATTTTCACAATCGATTAATCGGATTTTAAATAAAATCCACAAACCGAGTGTTACAATTATAAACTTAAGACTATTACATTACATTAATATTATATTATATAAGTTTATATAGTTATTATAAGTTTATATTATATTGAAGTATTTATGCATTTTTTATGGATGCACAAAAAAGCACTGATAATAAACTACAGTCGTAAATTAATAATTAATAATTATAATTAATAATACAATCTCACTTTCACTGCAACTTATGGTTTCTGTTACTCATTGCCTTTAGACATATTGTTTTACTTATTTTTACTTTGATCGTACAATACTGTGCATCACTGTCGTGCTTCCCTGCTACACAAGCTCCGTTTTGCTCCCTGTGTCAAGCACAACTAAGACCAACTAATCTAGGATGATAATCAATAATTATTGATTTTATCCATTAGTTGATGCAGGATGTCCAGGGTGTCCCCTGCCATGTGCCCTGAGTTCCCTGGGATAGGCTCCTCCCTGTGTAGGATAAGCGGTATGGAAGATGGATGGATGGAAGTTCTTTTATGACCGTATCAAATATCAAGTGTGCCATCTACCAAAGCTGTTTTCATAGTCTCCAATAGGTGAGTTAGAAAAACACGTATCCTTGGTTACAAAAGATTAGAAAATAACCCCCATGCAATTTCCAACATCATCATCATCATCATCATCATATCCAAACACTCTACACACAGAGAGGTCCTGTTTATCATCACCTGCTAGAAAGACAAAAACAGGTTATTTAATCAAATTTAATTATTTATGTATTTTTAAATACGCAGCCAGAACTGTTGTTATATAGAAACGAATAGCTAGGAAGATTATCACAATAAAATCACAATAAAAACAGGACCAAGTAAGACATGGTCTTGAGACTTGATTATTGGCTTTATGAGATATAAATCTTATCTATAAATCTTTCAGTGGCCGTTGTTTTTCCCCTCCTGTTTTAATATCGGTTGAAGATTATATGAAGATTAACAGCACTGAGATGTGAAACAAGCCTTGTATGCTTGCTTTGTGTTCTTGTAAACGTCCAGTCTGTTCTGTCATTTGCTGGAATTGAAACCTGATGCAGTTTGGGGAGAATTTTCTTCAGGTTCGTATGGTTGAAGATGATAGAGCTGTAACTATTAACAGTGGAAATGTTCATAAACTAATTCTTGTTTATGTACACACACATAGTCCTCTTCCACAGGTCTTCCCAGACAAGGCACACTGACTTGAGTAAAAGTACTGCTACTGTCGTAATAATTCACTTCAGTAAATGTAAAAGTAGTGAAAGAAAATTCTTTGAAAATTCCTTGAACTAAGAGTAAATAAGAAATCTGGTGAAAATCTGGTTATTAAGTAATTCATTAAAAAATACTTTTTTTTTAAATAATTTTTTTACACATTACTACAGTTAGTACATCAAATCTAATAATGTTCTTTATGTGAGGAATAGGCTATGCTGAACACCACCTCCATTAGCAACTCTATATAAAGAAAAGTAATTAGCTGGCTGGCTAACTTAGGTTTTAGCTAGGTTTGTTAGCTAGTCCTTGTTAATTCATACATATTTCTAGTTATCTAGCAAAGATATTCCTTACACATTATTCTGAGCTGTACCTATAGGCTGTTAAGCACTTAACACAACACGCAATAGCTTTAATACCGCGCTTTCATTCTGGAAAACGTCTAAAGATCTGGCTAGCGAGTCTAGCACACTCTGCTAGCTAATGGCTTACATGTACTTGTATTTTCAGGGTGGATGTTGAGATGTGAAATGCTGATATCTACATAGGATTTGCAGATCATTACCATGCTGTTAACTTTGAAGCTTATAAAACTGAAGAAAACCTGATACTACGGTCTCCAGTGTCTCAGATATTGCTGCTGCTGACTAAACATTTTATGCATGAAATGGGCACATACCGTCTTTTAAATGGGTTACAGTATTGTGAGGTTAAATGCATTTTTATTTTTTCATGCTGTAACAATGCTCCAAAATAAATTTAGTGAAATTGAATAAAAAAAACCTCAAGTGACTATGATTTAAGTAGCATTACAATGAAATATGGGCACACGGTGGCTTAATGGTTAGCACGTTCATGTCACACCATCAGGGTTGGGGGTTCGATTCCCCCCCACCTGTGTGGAGTTTGCATGTTCTCCTCGTGTTACAGGGGTTTCCTCCCCGTGTTTCCTCCTCCAGTACAAAGATATGCATGCTAGGCTGATTGGCATGTCCAAAGTGTCCGTAGTGTGTGAATGTGTATGTGATTGTGCCCTGCGATGGATTGGCACGCTGTCCAAGGTGTACCCCGCCTCGTGCTTCATGCCTCCTGGGATAGGCTCCAGGTTCCCCGTGACCCTGAAGGAAGGATAGAAGATGGATGGATTACAATGAACCATGTACTCAAGCACTCAAGTCGGCGTATCACCATGGTGCCACTTTTCTGAAGTAAACGCAGCATTTCCTTATCTCATGCTGGGCAATCATTCTGGGTCTGAGCAAGTCCATTATATTATCCAGAGGGAAAGTTTGGAGACAGCTGATCAGGAAGGGGTAGCCTGCCACATTTACTGTGCTGTTGAGGCCAGAAATGCTTGATTTTCTGTGGTCATTTTCAAAATTTTTCAAAGTCAAGTCAAAGTGTATTTCTAGAGCACAATTAAAAGTAACAGAGTTGCACCAAAGTGCTGTACAATAAAACGTTAAACAGAATACACTCAGAAAACTTCAAAATAAAACCCTTACACTAATCGTAATCAAAAAGCAAGAACAAATAAGATTTAAGTGCCGATTTAAAACTGGATGGTGAAAGACCAGACCTCACATTTAAGGGCAGACTCTTAGAAAGTTTAAGTGCTGCAGCAGAGAAGGCCGGACCACCCCAACAACGTGGGACAGTTAAGAGAAGCTGATTACATGAGAGAGAGCTACACACTATCTGTTGTTACCCAGATGAGGATGGGTTCCCTTCTGAGTCTGGTTCCTCTCAAGGTTTCTTCCTCTTAACATCTTAGGGAGTTTTTCCTTGCCACCGTCGCCACTCAATGGCTTCCTCAGTTGGGATAAATTCGCACCTTTAATATCTATATACCATGTTGATATTTCTGTAAAGCTGCTTTGAGACAATGTCAATTGTAAAAAACGCTATACAAATAAAATTGAAATGAACTGAACATGAACTAAGTGCTCTTTGAAGAGAGTAAGGAATCAGAAGGTCACTAATGTATTTTGCTGTGACACAAAAACCATTTTAAAATCGAATCTAAACTTTACAGGAAGCCAATGTAAAGTCGCTAGAATGGGAGAAATGTGATCCCTCCTTTTTGTGCTGGTAAGAAGTCTCATTGCCGCATTTTGGACAATTTGCAGGCGAGAGATCGCGGTTTGAGACAGGCCACAGTATAGGGAATTACAGTAGTCCAGACTTGATGTTATGAGAACATGTATTATAGTCTTAAAATCTTTCTGAGGAACAATCTGTTTTAATTTTGCAGCCTATGCCAGATGAAAGAAACTGCCCTTTACCACTGTACTGATTTGTTTCTCAAATGTTGTGACAAATCAAATTTAACCCCAAGATTTCTTACATGTGGTTGAACACTGGCAGAAAGAGAACTTAAATTAAAAGCAGATGGAGAGCTGGAGGGGCCTAAAATCAGAATTTTCACTTTTGCTTTCGTTGAATTGCAGAAAATTACATTTAATCATTTAATCTCCTCAAAACAGTCGCAAAGCACTTCGAAAGGATAACTACTGTCAGTTTTAACTGATAGATAATATTGTGTATCATAGCAGCGGTAGGAGATCTTATATTTCTTAAAAATAGCACCCAAGGGCAGCATATAAAGTGAAAAAAGAAGAGGGCCTAAAATGGACCCTTTCGGCACACCGCATAATAGTGGAGCCGATGAAGAAGAAAACTTCCCAATGCTCAATGAGAAGGTTCTGTCTTTGAGGTAAGAAGCCAACCACTGCAGGGCAGCACCCGGAATAACCTACACATTTCCCAACTGATGTAACAGAATATTATAATCGATTGTATCCTATGCAGCACTTAAATCCAACAAGACAAGCACAACATGCGATTCAGTATCGATAGCTTGCAACAGGTCATTACTGACCTTCAACAGTGCAGTTTCCATGCTGTGCATTGATCTAAACCCTGACTGAAACATGTCTAAAATATTGGTCATACTGAGATAGGAACTCAACTGACAAGACAAAACTCTCTCCAAGAGCTTTGAAGTAAAAGGTAATTTAGAGATTGTTCTAAAATTGCTGAGGATAGATGGGTCAAGATGGGGTTTCTTGAGCAGAGGGTGAACCACAGCATGTTTATAACTAGCAGCTACAACTCCATTTGCTAGAGAACTGTTACAAATTGCTGTTATAGATGGGCTCAACTTGTCAAAGACTTCCTTGAAAAGGCGAGTTGGGAAGACATCTGATTCACAGCTGGAGCATTGAGCAAAGGTGACTGGATGAAAACAAGCTAGCGAATCTGTTGGTGAACAAATCAAAGGGGGATCATATGGTGATGGCTTAATGGAAGCCTTGATCGCCAAGACTTTATTATCAATAAATTTTTCAAAGGTTCTCATAGGTTTCCCAAGATGGAACAAGACAAGGGGCTGATAAAGGATATAGCACTGAATCAATTATCTGAAACAGAATTCTTGGCCAGTTTGCATTTTCAGTGATGAGTTTGGAGAGGAATTTAGACTTAGCCTCTTACACTGAACTGGTTAAGCATGTAGTTAAACTTTCATACCAGACTTGGAGTTTGTCTGTTTGCGGAATTTTTGTGGATTTGTTTTTCCAGAAAACTATTGAATTGGTGAAATTACAATTGCACGGGATTAGTCTTTCACAGTGATGTTTGTTGGTAAATGAGACCTTTTTAGCTAAATTCATGTTCCGATACACGTGAATACACGTTCCGATGATGTCACATGACACGTCTTGGCCCAAATCTGCGTTAATTTTGGACAATTGAAAGCTCCTTCCAATATTGCGGCATTTATTTGATTTTGTGAAATCCTGGAGGGACTGAGTATTGCAATACTATGTTCTTATAGACAGAAACGTGAGGTGCTCGTCCAGTACTCAATTAAACATATAGATAGCACTTTTGTTCTGATCTGGAGAGGCCAGTGCGCATCTAAATCGTGTTTCATGTTTAAAGCAATACTACACTTTTACCACACTACACTTTTTGTACAGCTAAAAAGTCTCATTTACCAACTAACAGAGTGTGCAAAGAGCGTGCAGAACTTTTTCATGCGATTGCGAATTCGCCAATTTGAGTACTTTTGGAACAAAAAAAAAAGCACAGACAAATCTCTGCAAATTGCACCGCAAATTTTGAAAAAAATCAAGCATCTTACATTTACATTTATTCATTTAGCAGACACTTTTATCCAAAGCGACTTACACGTGCACACTCATACACCAATGGTAGCAGAGCTGTATGCAAGGTGCTAGCTTGCCATTGGGGGCAACTTAGGGTTCAGTGTCTTGCCCAAGGACACTTCGGCATGGGATCACCCGGGCCGGGATTCGAACCACCAACCCCACGATTAGTGGATTAGTGGACAACCCGCTCTACCGACTGAGCCGCAGCCGCAGCCACAGCAGCATCTTTTACTGCAACAATCACAAAAATACTCTGCGAAATCCTGTACGGACTGTAAAAAGGTAACACGAACCATTTTAATTTGAACACAGCATGATGCGTTGGAGGATGTACACATCATACTGAGCATATTAAAAACTCACTCATAAAAACATGCATAGTCACGTAATTATGGTGGGTTGTCTTGCTCATGGGATCCAGTGTACCACAACGGAGCAGAGAGAACCCACACACACACAAATCGGTTCAGGAGAAGAGAGACTTTGATCTGGGCTGCACACATATGGAAGTGATTTTTGACATTCCATCCAAATTAAAGCATGTTTGGAGAAACATTTCACTAACCCCATGTCTGACTATGGTGAGTAGAGTTTCAAAGATGGTATAGATTTGGTTATTGCTAATACAGGTTCTTAAGGGGAGTGAGACTGGGGTCAGGAGAGAAAGAGAGAGAGAGAGAGAGAGAAGTTATTTAGCCAGTGTACAGTATGTACAGTATATTCCCACACAATGTCAGCCAAAGGAACAGTCAGACAGATAATATGGGGCATTTTAGAAGTAAAATAGAGGTTTTTTTAGTGCCCTGTAATTTGGAATGACAAAGTCACTTTGCTTGTCACAAGATTTGCATTATGTAGCTAAGAAGGTCCTGGCTATAAATACAGTATCATTTGCACATTTGCCTCACACCTCCAGGTTCAGGGGTTCGATTCCCACCATGGCCCTGTGTGTGCGTAGTTTGCATGTTCTCCCCGTGCTGCGGGGGTTTCCTCTGTGTACTCCGGTTTCAGTCCAAAGACATGCATGGTAGGCTGATTGGCGTGTTCAAAGTGTCTGTAGTGTATGAATGTGTGTGTGAATGTGTATGTGATTGTGCCCTGTGATGGATTGGCACCCTGTCCACGGTGTACCCCACCTTGTGACTGATGATCCCTGGGATAGGCTCCAGGTTTCCCCGTGACCCTGAAAGAAGGATCAGCGGTATAAAAGATGGATTTGGAAGGATATGTACAGGCAAAAAAGAAGACGGTGGAGCTTTGCTTGACTTATTGAAGGGACAGCATTGGAGAAACAACTACTGAGTAAAATAATTAAAATAACAAGTACTGAGTAAAATAATTAAATATTTTAAAATAAAGAAAATCTATGTGTAGTGTCCTTTGCGGGTGTAAACTTTTGAACAGGATAATCGGTGTAAATTGTTATTATTTGTATTACTTATAATAATTTAATAATTAATTTGTATAGCACTTTTTACAATGGACATTGTCTCAAAGCAGCTTTACAGAAATATCATTTTACATTTACAAGCGACTTACAAATGAGATCACACTCACACACCAATGGTAGCAGAGCTGCCATGCAAGGTGCTAGCTTGCCATTGGGGGCAATTTAGGGTTCAGTGTCTTGCCCAAGGACACTTCGGCATGAGATCACCCGGGGCGGGATTCGAACCGCCAACCCCACGATTAGTGGATTAGTGGACAACCCGCTCTACCGACTGAGCCACAGCTTATGTAGCTTCTGATGGGCAGTACTAAATGGGAAAAAAAAACAAGATGTTTAAACAAAATAATAATTTTCTTTTGTAGAAAACAGAGATATTAAAAAACGATGACGTATTTTTAGTCATGTGACGCAGTCAACTCAAAACAAGCAAGCTAGTGGACGATGTACTGCAGTTGTTGTGTCTGCTGTAAAGATTAATGTCACTTCGTAGAACTTTCAGATTGCATTTTAAAGTACATTTTAAAAAAATATATGACGCTTACGTGCTTTACACACATGCAGCATCAGACGTTTCAATGCGCATGAGCAGTTTTGGGAAAACGTTTGAAAACGCCAGTGTAGACGGAGTGCGCTTTAAACCAAAAAATGCCGTTTTCAGATCGATCCAGATTAATGTAAACGTAGCCTGAAATAGTTTTTTTTTCATGTTTGAAATATGTTTTAAGGGTACTTTTGCCATACAAATCAGTAACAAAAAGGACTAGACTCATTGGTGGCGAGTTCTACTTATTTGGGCTATAAAATGACAACAGGTGCATGTATATATGTTCAAATATAATAAAAATGTATATCTCTATACATTGTGTGGTGTTTAGTGCACAAGACTAAAGGCAGGTTCTAGACAAACATCTCTTAGAGTATAATTTTATGCAAAACCATTTCCATTCTGTATTTTTCATAATGATCTTTTAAAGCTTCTATTTTCCACCCCTAACGTCCCCTGCACTTAAAACTTCCACCCCGTTTATATTTTCAGAAACACGCTATCTCAGGTATAGATCTCTTTCTTTAGGGAAGCAGGTGTGTTCCAGTGCCAGCAGGTTAATAAAGCTTGACGGCAGTAGTGAAATGTTCTGCACTCCCTCCAGTGCAGGCCATGAAGAAGAGTAAAGGCCATTAAAGCAACCATCACAGTAACTCTCCTCTGCTTGTGCGCTGTAGGCTGTAACTCTGGGTGAGAGCTCATCGCTGTGTTATTAGCGTTAGGGAGTCATAGTAGTGATGAATTCATCACCGAAGACTATTTTTCATTTCCAGGCTTGCCATAGATTCACACTGTATCCATTAAAATATATAAGTTTGAAAATTTATCTCCCAATATATCATCTTGTTTATTAGTATACTCAAACTCTAGATTTACATACAAATAGTATTTGTGTAAGAGTAAAGAAAAGAATTTTTTTTACCTATATTGTTTTTTTTTTATCCAAATCATGCTTTTTTTGCCGTCAGTTCCTTACACTTAGGGGTGTAACTATCTGTACTTGTGTGTGTTTCGTGCTAAATATTTCTTTATCTGGATACTGGATTTGAACCTGAAGTGGATGTGAAATTAAATATGAACCCTTCTACTATGCAGAAACACTGGAGAACAGAGATAGAAATGCCAGCATTGTCAGCATGGTGTGTAAATTCTGGCTCTCACAGTTCCTCAACCTTAGCTACATCATAACTGGTCTCAACTAGAGAGAACTATATTTTTGTTTGTATCCACAGTCAACACTTTCCAAAGAATTTAGTTGTTTCTATTTCCTGAAATATAAACAAACACGTAGCCAAATTGAAACAAATTTTAAACCAAATTTAGACCCTGACTAGGCAGTTACTTACAGTGAAAGAACACTATATGTTCATGTTAATCAAAGTAGTCTTTTTCTGAGCTTGAGATCAGATTGCTCCCAGTCCTGATACACACCTCTAGTCTCAACCAGATGCCCTATGACCCTTTCTGGCCAACCCCCCAAACAAAAAAAACCAACCTACAACAGTGTACCGCTTATTCATATGTATATTTTTATTGATATAGAACACAGTATCTGTTAAGTTTGAAGAACGTATTCGCAGTGACGGTTTTGTTTTGGAATGAAGGGCTGATCATTTTTCAAGTGAAAAAGGGTATGATTTTTAAACCAATGAGCATAACTGGTGTACAAACAATTCTTAAAAAAAGAAAGAAAAGACGAGTCAGACAAAAACAGAACAAAAGTGGAGTAATGGATTTGCTAAGAGAAAACAAAAAAAGAGAAAGAAATGAGAATGCTTTAAAATGTACCAATGACTTTAGCTAGGTTTCCACAAGAGGATTTATTCGCAAAAAAATTTTTTAGTGCATTGAAATGTTTACCAGTATAGCTGATGGAAACGCAGATGATCAATATAATATCGATAAAGCGTCTACTTTAGCACATACTGTTAATTCTATGTCAATAACTCAAAAATAGTTTGGAAAGTTTTTGTTGAGAAAAATGGAATTCACGCAAAAAAAATTGTCACATCTGTAAGGGGAAGAATAGGGATGTGCGTGCCATCCAGCGCACCTTAAACCCGTGGTACGAATTTCATTGTCCTCTGCAACATCCCGCAGCTTGATATAATGCCTCATTAATTTTTCTTTAATAGTTATGCACACAGCATTTACACATCGACGGGCGGTCGTTTTACTAATCCCGAAGGTTTCCACACTACTCTGTACTCGCAGCAGGTTGCCAGCTTGAACAGGGTGATCCACTTTATCCACCGGGAACCTGCGGTCTGTGGGAACCTGCGGTCTGTGGGAACCTGCGGTCTGTGGGAACCTGCGGTCTGTGGGAACCTGCGGTGGGTGCCTCATCAGGACCTATTAATTAGAACAATATCTCAAACATAGGCTATGGCATTCTAAAATGTTGCAGCCAGAGACATTCTGTGAAGTGTCTCTCCTCCACTACCTCCTAGAACACCCTATTGCATGGTCTCTCCCAGACCCATGGGCTTTGTCACATACGACCAGTTACTTTGAGCCCTATCCGATCATTTTGACGTTCTGATATTTTGTACAGGTGCAGTTGTTTGTGAAATTAAAATGACAGTAAGCTGGTCAATTTCAATTAATTGTCTGAATACCCGCTCCATTTTACAATGATTTGAGGGCATGCAGGACGCAAAAGGTACAGAATTTGCGATTTACACAAAATTATGTATGGAAACGGCTCAAGAGCAGATTACTTTTTGCGATACACCAAAACTTACATGACAGTTTGCTTTTATCATGCACACCATTTCACTGGGAGAAGGCCAACAGGTAAGAGAGATCAAATTTCACTCGCACTTTCACTTTGTCGATAACAGAAACGCTCAAAAAGTGGATGGAGACTTATTTTATACCAAGAGATTTTAATAACAGACTGATCGTTGTGGTGATCGATGCCAGGGATACTGTCAAGACACCACTGAGACTCTACGACGTTAACATTGCTGCTTTGCAGGATATAGTCTGTTAAAGGGCGGCTGTGGCTCAGTCGGTAGAGTGTGTTGTCCACTAATCCACTAATCGTAGGGTTGGTGGTTCGAATCCTGTCCCGGGTGATCCCATGCCGAAGTGTCCTTGGGCAAGACACTGAACCCTAAGTTGCCCCCGATGGCAAGCTAGCACCTTGCATGGCAGCTCTGCTACCATTGGTGTGTGAGTGTACTCTCATTTGTAAGTCGCTTTGGATAAAAGCGTCTGCTAAATGAATAAATGTTGTGTTGTTGTTGTGGATATGGGAATTAGCTAACACTAGCTAGAAGGTCATGACTTTCCCCATGAGCTTCTACTCTCGTTAATCTGTCCTTGTACTGTGTTTTCAAATTCGGTCAGTTTACATCCACTACTTCCACTCCATGCTGTGTGGATTCTTCAAATATCTATTATTATTCCAGTGTGTTATTTGATGAAAAGTAACAATAGTAAATCAGATCCAGCAGGTGCTGAAGAAAATTATACGCACACAATGATGCATCATGCATGTGCACATTTTTTTCTTGTCATAAATATTGAGACGGAATGACTGACCAAAAAAAACAAAACAGATGTACACGCAGCCATGTAGGTCATGTATCATGTAGCCTTGGATCTGCTAACACTCTTAGTTGACAGGAAGCTGAATGTGAATATCTGGTAGAGGAGAGAAGAGGAAAAATGGTTATGCAAGAAGGTAACACTCAAATAACTACATTTATATCTGATTCTGTGGCTCTGACATTACACCGAACTAGGAGTGTTTTATTAATGCATTACCTCTGCCCAAGTGTGCTCATGAATTACTCTTCCTGTAGAAGAAATGCAAATATTTGAAGATTCTCCTGCGGGTCTAATATTTCTGGTTCAGCTGTTGCTCAGAATCCTTTGTCTGCGAGGACAGAACTCCTTCCTTCATCACCTACCCTCTTTCTCTTTTCCTCCCTCAATTTATCAGACACTTTGTTAAAAGTATATGTGTATATATACACAGAAAGATTACTCATTCCCATTTGTTCCTTTCATCATGATAGAATGTTTTGACTTCTTGACACCGTACAGCTGTTTGTTAATGATCACTGTCATGCCAGCCATGAAGGAAGACTCCTATTAACATGGCACGAATATTGAGCATAGAACCAAAATCTGCATTTTAATATTAACTGACTATAAATATTAACAGTTTAGTGTAGATAGGATTACGGCTTATTCGTGCTCGATGGCCAAAATATACTGCCTGATTGCAGTTCCTCCAGCCAGCGATCAATGATTCATTAATAACACTGTGAGAGAGAACCATGATTAACTTAGAATGACTGATTGGTGAGCAATGAGCTGCCCCAAAGCAATACGATTTTTTTGAGCATTTAATTTAGAATGAATTCAATCTTTATATACATGTCCATATA
>JAFFST010002150.1:23824-40309 GCA_022414735.1 Noturus placidus | reverse complement strand
ATAAATTTTGTTCCACTTCATGATTGTGTCCCACCTGTTGTTGATTCTTCACAACAAATTACAGTTTTATATCTTTGTTTGAGGCCTGAAATGTTGCAAAAGGTCGAACAGTTCAAGGTGGCCGAATACTTTCGCAAGGCACTGTATGTATGTGTGTGTATATATATGTGTATATGTGTTTTCTATTTAAAATGATTATTAACTAGATTTTAAGTCAATTTAAATTAAATATATTCAGCCCAAAACATTTCTTCCAAGATTCCTGTGCGTCACGATTTCCCCTTTAAGCAGCGCGTTGCGGCGCATGAGATTGCGCATGCTGAGCAAGGTGTGTCTGTGTCGTGTGTCTTTATTGCCCTCAGCTGCCAGCTATTACTGCGCTGATTAGGTTTGTATAAATATATACCACACGGCGCGGCAAACTATTAGAATAGTTATGTATAGTAGATTAGTATAGATTCCTTACCATAGTTAATCACTGTCCATTTCTGTCCATATCATGTGCCATGTTTAGATTAGTTCATTTTGTCCATGCTGGATTCTCCGCTCCCAGTTCCTGGTTATAATTGTTTTATAATTTGTCTGGTTGTATAATTTGACCACAACCTTGATTCCTGCTTTGCCCCGCATATGCCAGTTTGCCGATCGCCTGACCTTTTGCATGTTTCTGGATTACGTTTTGGATTTACCCGCCTGTGTCTCTCTTAAATAAAACTGTCAAACTGCACTTACATCCTTCCATATCTCTGTACGTCACGATACGAGACAGAATATTCCGCCCATCATGGATGCAGCAGGAGGACGAGGAGAGCATCACGACACAAATCAGTCCAGTTTCCTCAGAGAACTGCCGCCGAACTCACGATAGAGACTTATGGGTTGGAAAGCTACCCGTTATTGTTCCTGGTTCACAGCCAGGTGTACTTTGCTAGCCTGGGACATCCCAAGCCTGTCAAAAAACGGTGGCTGGGATTCTTAGTGTCCTGGTTTTATGGCCTGGCATGTGACTGGGCAGAGTATCTGGTCCATACAGGGTCCAGTGCCCTCAATAACGTCACGAATTTGCGGAACATTTTCTGCAAGAGTTCGTGCAGCCAGGGCAACTAAAAAGCCTGGATTTTCTGGAGATGGGATTCCTTGGGATGAACATGGCAGACATACCGTTCCACCTCTATTATGGGTGGGTGGACCAGGTAGCCTCTGCAGCTCCGCTTCAGGTTCTGGCCGGCATGGTGGAGGTGGCACCGACCTGCATCTCTGAGGGCTACAAGAGGGAGACCAAGCTACAATGCCCTACCTGCAAAAAACTGAGTCTCCAGGAAGCATCCTACTGCTCTCACGAAAGCTTCAAGAACAGCTGGTGGGAGCATAAAAAACTCCATCGGAGAGCCCATGCAGAGATCCAGCCCAAGGTCAAAAAAGCAACCTCTGTACCTAAGCTCGAACCTGAGACCTATGAGGTGGTCTCATTTACCGAGCTTAAGCCAGAGGACAATATGGCGATGTCAGAACTCCAGATTGAGACCTACCAGGAGGTCTCAGCACCAGAGCTCCAGCCAGAGGTCCACATGTCAACCTCAGAAACCAAGCTCGAACCTGAGACCCATGAGGTGGTCTCACCCACCCCGCTCCAGCCAGAGGTCCACGTGGCGACCTCAAAGCTTCAGCTCGAGACCCATGAGAAGGTCTCAGCACCGGAGCTCCAGCCTGAGGTTAACCTGGCGACCTCCGAGCCCCAGCCTGAGACCTACGAGGAGACTCTGCTATCTTGCTCTGCTGTGAACATCGCTCTGTTATTTTGCAATGCCGAGGAAGCCCCTCTGCTATCCTGCAGTGCTGAACAGGTCACTTTGCTGTCCTGCTCCCCCAAGAACTTTGCACAACTTTGCTGTTCTCCTGAGAACTTCACTGCGCCTTTCTGCACTGCCGGGGACGTTGCTCCGCCTTCCTGCACCGCCGGGGACATCGCTCTCCTTTTATGGTGCGCTAAGTATGCCGTGGTTCTGCTTGGGACATTTTGCCCAGGGGGCCGAGGCTACCAATGGCGATGGATGTTTCTTGGGGGGGGGTTCTGTCACTATTTCCCCTTTAAGCAGCTTGCTGCGAAGCATGCGAGTGCGCATGCTGAGCATGGTGCGCAAGCACCTGCTTTTTCTTTGTTGACATTCGTGACCTCTGGACACGTGTGTTTTTGTTTGTTTCCGTTATGTCTCCTCCCTGTTCTGTCATTGGCTATTGATTCACGTGTGTCTGTATTGCCTCAGCCAACAGCTATTATGGCGCTAATTAGGTTTGTGTATATATATATATATATCATGCGCATCCCAGCACACGGCATGGAATATTAGTTTAGATATAGTTGATTAGTATAGTAGATTAGTATAGATTAGTTTAGATTCCTTACCATAGTTAATCACTGTCATAGTCATTTCTGTCCATGTCATGTTTAGATTAGTTCTTTTTGTCCACCCTGGTTTCTCGGCTCCCAGTTCCTGGTTACATTTACATTTACAGACGCTTTTATCCAAAGCAACTTACAAATGAGATACAAGCAAAGTGATATCAAGCGGAGAACAATACAAGTAGTGCTACTATACAAGATCTATTAATTGAGTTCTAGAAGAAGCAAAGTGCACTGAGTAGAGGTGCAAGTGCCTTTTTTTTAATGAGTTGGTTAGGTGTTCTTTAAGATGGTGAGAGAATCTGCAGTCTGGATTGAGGTTGGAAGTTCATTCCACCACTGAGGAACAGATAGTGTGAAGGTTCTGTAAAGGGACCTTGTGCCAAGCTGAGTAGGAACTACTAAACGTCGGTCGCTAATTGATCACAGATTGGGTGTGGGGAACGTAAGCCTTCAGGAGAGAGTTGAGGTAGGAGGGTGCTGTTCCAGACAAAGTCTTGTAGGTGAGCATCAAGGCCTTGAATTTGATGCGGGTGGCTACAGGAAGCCAGTGAAGGGTGATGAAGAGGGGTGTGACATGGGTTCTCTTGGGCTGGTTGAAGACAAGGCGTGCTGCAGCATTCTGAATCATCTGAAGGGGTTTGATGGAGCTGGCTGGAAGGCCTGAAAGTAGTGAGTTGCAGTAGTGGGGAAGAGCTTTCACTCATAGAGCTCCACAGTTATGGAACAGTCTTCCATTTAGTGTTCGGGACTCAGACACAGTCTCAGTGTTTAAGACTAGACTTAAAACGCATTTATTCCCTCTAGCCTACCCTGACATGAACTTTCTATTATGCTAATTCCCAGTCTTAACAAATTTTTCTCTCCTTCTCTCCTTTTGCTGAGCTACACATGAGTTTATGGAGATGTTGGAGATCCTGGTCCTTTCTGCTCTGGGGACCTGCATGATCGGTCTCGGAGGTCCTACTTCTGGATGGAGCTCTCATCTACTCCAAATCCAGACTGCTGGGACAAAGGCTTTTTTCTAAGCCAAACAGATTACATATCGATCAATAATTGTCTCTTTAAGAATGTCTGTTGTTACCCAGATGAGGATGGGTTCCCTTCTGAGTTCCTCTAAAGGTTTCTTCCTCTTAAACATCTTAGGGAATTTTTCCTTGCCATTGTCGCCACTCAGTGGCTTGCTCAGTTGGGATAATTTCTCACCTTTACCATGTGTGTACTGTGTTTATATTCCTGTAAAGCTGCTTTGAGACAATATCTATTGTAAAAAGCGCTATACAAATAAAATTTAATAGTCCAGTTTTGAGATAACAAGAGCCTGGACTAGTATCTGTGTAGCCTGTTCGGTGAGGTAGGGTCGGATTTTCTTGACGTTGAACAGGATGAATCTACAGGACCGAGCAGTTGTTGAGATGTGGTCTGTAAAGGTCAAGCTGTCTTCAAGACTCACCCCAAGGTTCCTGGCCGTCCTGGTTGGCTTGAGTGTGGTTGCGCAGAGTTGTACAGTGAGGTTGTGGTTGATTGAGGGACAAGAAGCTCTGAGAAGCTCAGATTTTGCCAGGTTGAGCTAAAGATGGTGTTCCCTCATCCAGACTGAGATGTCCAAGCAGAGATGCGTGCAGAGACTGCTGGATTGTCAGGCTGGAAGGACAAATATAGCTGGGTGTCATCAGCATAGCTATATGAGAAGCCATGAGACTCCATCACCTTCCCTAGAGATGTAGTGTTGATAGAAAAAAGGAGTGGACCCAGAACTGACCCCTGTGGAACGCCTGTTGTGAGTTGCTGAGTTTCAGAAATACCTCCCCTCCATGATACCTTGAAAGATCTGTCTATGAGATAGGATTCCACAATGTGCAGAGCTGTTCCAGTGATGCCCAGGCTGGAGAGAGTTGACAATAGGATCTGATGATTCACAGTGTCGACAGCAGCAGAGAGGTCAAGTAGGATGAGGACAGATGATCTAGAAGTTGCTCTTGCTAGTCGTAAGGCTATAGTGACAGAAAGCAGAGCAGAAGCCAGACTGCTTAGTGTGCAGGAGGTTGTTCTGTGTGAGAAAATTGGATAGTTGATTTAAAAACGGTTCTTTCAAGAGTTTTGGAAAGAAAAGGGAGGAAGGAAACAGGTTTGTAGTTGTCAACTACAGCAGGGTTAAGTGACAGTTTTTTAAGCAGTGGGGTAACCTGGGCCTGCTTAAATGAGGTTCATACTAGGCTCCTCTACCTGCTTTAGTCTGAGCTAATTGAGTTGGTGAGTTACATGTCTTGTTGGTTCATCAAGCATATCTGAATATTATTCCAGATGACGGCAAGGTTATGCTGCTGCTTAACCCGACTTTTGTTCCCAAAGTCAGCATAACTGCTCTACTTTGGAGTTGCGTGCCTTTTACCCCCTCCTTTTCCTTCAGAGGAGGAGAGAAAATTGCACACTTTGTGTCATGTAAGAGTGTTGCACTATTATGTAAACGGGACATGATCGTTCAGGAGGAAGGATCAGTTATTCGTTTCATGGGCCACTCAATGTAAGGGTAAGCCGATCACCTTGCAGCGCCTTTCCCATTGGATGGTGGAGGAAATTCAATTGGCCTATACATCTATGGGTCTTCATTCCCTGGTGGGCTTAATTGCTCATTCTACAAACTGGTATGGCTACGTAATGGGCATTGTTCAAGGTAATTTTGGTGGGAGATATTTGTCCGGTGTCCAGCTGAGTTTCCCCTCATACATTTATCAGATTTTACCATCTTGATGTCACTGCACCGTCTATGGCTCATGCAGTTCTTAAAGTTGGCTCTTTGGTGAATTGAAAGGTTTTCTTACTTTCTTGTCAGGTATGTTTGGCAACTTCAGGAAGCATGCGTTATGGGAATTTTCTATATCATTCCCATAGTGAGAGAGTGATTGGTTGAAAGAGAATGTTGGGCTACTTGCATAACCCCGGTTCTCTGAGAACAGAGCATGGTATCTCACCAAACTTCCCTACTTCCATAACACTGGGTATGAGCGCGTTTAGAATGCAGTTTCGGGGATCGTGCACGAGTGTGGGTGGGTGGGGGGGGGGCCGTGGGCTCCTTTATGAGCTGTGATTGGTCCATCCTTCGGACAGACGTGGTGTAATTGGTACTTCCATAGTCTATTACACCTGCACCAGTTGGAACTGCCAGTGTTCGATCGGAGTCCTTTATTGCTTCGTTGTTTGTGTAGGATCTGTTACTGAGGTGTGTGTGTGTGTGTGTGTGTGTGTGTGTGTGTGTGTGTGTGTGTGTAGAGGGCTGCATGAACAAGACCAAATGGCTGATCTCATGGCCTCTGCTGCTTCTGCTGTTCTTCACAATCCCAAACTGTGCCAGACCTCGCTGGGAGAAATACTTCATGCTGTCCTTCATCCTCTCGACTGTCTGGATCGCAGTCTTCTCCTACTTTATGGTGTGGATGGTAAGTGTGGAATAGATACCTTTTCAATTTCACCCTGCTTTTATCATAGTTCCTTGTTTTGTTGACCTCCTAGCTTACATGCTGTTTTAGGTGACCATCATCGGGTACACGCTCGGCATTCCCGATGTTATCATGGGCATCACGTTTCTGGCAGCTGGCACTAGCGTTCCAGATTGCATCGCCAGCCTGATTGTTGCTCGCCAAGGTTCGTCTCAGCTATTCAAATATAACATGTAGTGTGTTTTGGGGAGGTTTATGTTATGATTGCCAGCTTGTGAACAAGTTCCCGAGCTCGGGCAAATTGTAGGTTTACATGAATGCGCTTCCTCTAATACAATATCAGCTCTGTAGTAACAAGTCATTCACAGGGACTTGCATGCTGGTACTCTACATAATCTAAGCCTATTATTCAACAGATTAGCCTATACATGAACTCAGACATGCTATTCAAACCTTATTAAGCAGTGCCCAATCCTCAAAATTAATCCCTCTCAGAAATCCTTTCCGATTAGCCCTTGTTAGTTAGCTTGAATTGAGCATTCTGTACAGAACTCTGTATGGCTTAAAATCAGCTGAGACTTTGTCAGTTTAGCTTAGGTTAGCTATCTGGCAAGCTACATCATAAATATGTAAATATGACTTAAAAATCCTTGTGTAACCAGACTCCTGTTCGATTAGCTCATGTTAGCGAGATATTACTAGCCGAGGTGATTATCAGCATTATTAAACAAAACTCCTTGAATTCTGTCTACTTTGCTCATGTTAGCTAGCTGGTTTGCATTAGCTGTGAAGATTCCTGAATAGTGCTCGAAATCCTCTCAGAATTGCTGTCCATTAAGCTCATGTTAGCTTACAAAACATATAAAACTGTACATGACAATGACTTTCGTTCTGCTAACTGAAGACATTTGAGTCATTGCTTCATTTCTATTTTGTATAAAGCTAGACTTTAAAGGAAGAACTTCTGTCATATGTGGAACTGACTTCCCTGCTGAAATAAAAACAATAGAAATTCTTATGGTTTCTACTACAAATACCATTACAAACCATGAGCTAAACATTCCCATTATTGGTCCTTAATGGTATCTTGACATAACATGCCACCAATAGAAGGCAACAAATTACCAGTAGAGACCTTCAGGGACTATTACAGTTTCCATTAAACCCAATACAATTCAAATTATAACCATTAAAACCATTACAAATTCTGTGAGGGGTTCTATTCATATTTTTCAACAGGGTTAACCAAAAAAAAAGTACAACTCTCATTAAATACAACAGAAATAAACGGACAAATGTATATGATTTACTATGTGGGTATCTTTTAAAAAAAAAAAAAAAAAAATTTGTATGAGATTTATTTATGTAAGCACTATGTCCCTGACTATTTCTGTGCATGTGATTGTGTGTGTGTGTGCTGCAGGCCTGGGTGACATGGCTGTGTCTAACAGCATCGGCAGTAACGTGTTTGACATCCTGGTGGGGCTCGGATTGCCGTGGGCTCTGCAGACGATGGCCATAAACTACGGCTCAGTGGTAAAATCATCCACTTTGTGATCACTTAAACTAGTCTCGGGTCATTAACTGTAATGTGGCACAGCTTTTGGGCTGATATTGGAATATAGTGTTTTTATAGAGGCTTTATGCTCAATGCTTAGCAATGTTCTGTCCCGCTGAGTTAGGATGTGTCTTCACATTTATTTAAAAGCCCTCAATATATTCATCTCAGTGAACAACGTAAACAATGCTGAGCACTGCCCATGCTCAGGGATATGAAATGAGATGTGGAGGAAATGGGACATGACTAACATCACTTTTGGGTTTTTTTTTAAACACTGATTTCATCTTGTTTCATAAATAGTGGTGTGGTTCACTAAAAGTCTGCAAACCACAAGGAGCCTGTGATTTTAATGTTTTTTATTTTTTATTGCATAGTTTAAAATAAGCATAAAGATGTTGATCAGACTTAAGTAGAGTCAGAGTTATTGTTTGATTTATGGGTATTATAGTATTAGTGGGAGTGCATGGTGGGTTAGAGTTTAGTTTTTGCTTGCATCGCTAGGGTTGGGGTTCGAATCCCACCTTCGCCGTGTGTGAACTTTGCATGTTCTTCAGGGGTTTCCTCCGGGTACTCTGGTTTCCTCCACCAGTCCAAAGACATGCGTTGTAGGGTTACCAAATTGTCCATGGTGTGTGAAATGGTGTGCGTGTGTGCCGTGCGATGGGTTGGCACCTCATCCATAGTGTCCCCTGACTTGTGCCCCAAGTTCCCTGGGATAGGCTCCATATGTAGGATAAAGGGGTTCAGAAAATGGATAAATGGATAATTATAATCCTTCCAGGTTTGATTACTGTCTGTGTGCTGGTTTCTGTGCATGTTCACCCCGTGTATTTCCACTGGGTTCTCTGGTTTCCTCCAACATCCCAAAAAATGGCATTAGGTGGACTAGCTAAGATAAATTCAACCCTAGGTGTGACTGAGTATATGAGATCCAGTGTGTATTCCTGTGGCATGTATCCCAGTGTTCCTAGGATAGACTCCAAATCCACCATATTCCTGACCAGTCTTTGGTCTTAAAATGCTTACTGACAATGAATGTATAAATGAAGTCTTGGTGTGATTGTTATAAAGTGGGGTTTGATTAAATTTAAAATTAAACTGCTAGGATGTCTTTGGCTGCAAACATTTTGCATGAAATAAACCGATCTTTTTGCATAAACACCATTTACACTCGGATCAGGAATATTTGGTGTGGTTCCTCTGGAGGAATTGTCTTAACCTGATCTTTTCTGCTCTCTCATTCAGGTGATGATAAACAGTCGAGGGTTAGTGTACTCTGTTGTGCTGCTGCTTGGCTCCGTCGCTCTCACTGTGGGTGTGATTACAAACGCACGCATACACACACACGCGCACACACACCAAGTTGCTTTTGCTGACTTGGCTAAAAAGATGCTTTATTGAAGATTGTTGTCTTGGTGTCCAAAAATGAACATGTAAACAGACTTTATTAGCTCTCCTAACACTGCTGCAGTTGTCAAGCGCAATCAATCTCTTGCTGAAAGAACAGTGCGCTTAGTATTTACTCTTCAAATAGGTGTGTAGCTGCTATTATATTAAAGCTCCAGGGAATACAGTTTATAATGCAAACCTGGGTGTTCTATTAAACATTCAGAAAAGCTTGAATGAGGAAAAAAGTTAGAAATATGATCATATGTGGAGTTTCCAGATCAGACTTCTGAAGTCTAATCACCATGCTTGATTAACAGTCTGTGATTGAGGGTGACACTTACACTGCTTACAGTATGTTGGCTTAACCCTGTCAACCATACACAATGTGAACCCTTTAGAACTTTCTATATTTCTGCATAAATATGACCTATAAAATCATTAGATTTTCACACAAGTACTAAAAGTAGATGAAGAGAAGTCAATTAAACAAATGTGACAAAGATATTATACTTGGTCATTTATTTATTGAGGAAAATGATCCAATATTCCCACATCTGTGAGTGGAAAAAGTATGTGAACCTTTCAGTGCATTCAGTATTTGGTGTGACCGCCTTGTGCAGCAATAACTACAGCTAAACATGCCCAGTAACTGTTGATCAGTCCTGCACATTGGCGTGGAGGAATGTTAACCCGTTCCTCAGTACAGACCTCTGGGATGTTGATGTGTTTCCTCACATGAACTGCTTGCTTCAGGTCCTTCCACAACATTTCTATTGGTTTACAGAGGTGGCCATTGCAATCTGATGATCGTTTAGTAAGTAAGTAAAATTTATTTATATAGCACGTTTTCCTCAGCAAATAAAAAAATAAATAAACAGCAAATACCAAAGTGCTGAACAGATTAAGTAAAATAAACACAATAAAATTTAATAAAAACAGACAGTAGACAATGGTAAAAATTCAAAGTAAGATTTAAAAATCCTGACAGAAAAGATATGTTTTTAGTCTCATTTTAAAAATGGTTATGGAAGGTGCAAGGTGGATGTCTAGTGGCAGTTGATTCCATAGACGGGGCCGCAACAGCACATGCTCTATCCCCCTTTGTTTTTAACCGAGAGTGAGGGAATGCAAAAGAAACTTATCTGACGATCTTAGAAATCTGTTCGAAGAATGAGGTTTAAGAAGATCCATGAGATAGGAAGGCGCTTGATTGTTCAGTTTTAAAAACAAACATTAGAATCTTAAACTGAATTCTAAAACGGACCGGGAGCCAATGAAGTGATGCTAAAATTGGGGTGACATGATCAAATTTCTTTGCCATAGTCAACAGCCTTGCAGCTGCATTTAGAATCATCTGAAGACGAGCCAGAGATGATTGAGGAAGACCCAAGTATAATGAATTGCAGTAATCTAAGCGAGAAGTAATAAAAGCATGAATTACCTTCTCCAAATCCATGAAAGACAAAAATGTTTTGAGTTTTGAAATAATCCGTAAGTGATAAAAACTAGTCTTAACCACTGAATTTATCTGTTTGGTTAAGCTTAATTCAGAATCAAAGATAAAGCCAAGGTTCCTAACCTTGGAAGCGATTGAGGGAAAGTGATTACGGAGCTCATTAATGAGACCATCTCTTAATCTCACGGGGCCAAAAACAATTATCTCAGTTTTGTCTTTAAGTTACAGAAAATTGTCAACCATTTTTCAATGTCGTCCAGACAGTCCGACAATGGCTGAATGGAGTCACCAGCTTTCAAAGGAATATATAACTGGGTATCATCAGCATACAAATGAAAAGAGACATTGTGTACCCTAATAATATCCCCCAATGGACACATATATAAGTTAAAAAGAAGTGGACCCAGAATGGAGCCTTGAGGAACACCACTAATGATAGGACTAGTAGAAGAGGAGAAACTACCCAACACTATCGAGAAGGACCTGTCCTTAAGATATGGGCTGAGCCATTGTAGAGCGATACCCTTGATACCAAACTGATGCTCCAAGCGCCAGAGAAGTATGTTATGGTCTACAGTATCAAAAGCAGCTGGAAGATCTAGTAGCATCAACACAGTATATTTTCCAGCATCCACTGTGAGTAAAATGTCATTGGACACTTTTAACAATGCAGACTCCGTGCTATGAAAAGCAGTGAAACCAGATTTTAATGGTTCAAATAACATCGCTGAATTTAAAAACAGGAGCAATTGAGACTGCACTACTTTCTCTAACAGCTTTGACAAAAATGGAAGCTTAGATACAGGCTGATAATTATTAAGGCAACCTTCATCCAATCCAGGTTTCTTAAGCAAAGGTTGAACAATAGCATGCTTAAAATAATCTGGGACCCCCCCCCAGCATCCAAAGAAGAATTTATCAACATTTCAGAAAAAGCTGCTTTCATTATCACAGCAGGAACATCAAGTGGCGTAGATGATATTTTCATTTGGTTAACCAGATTACACAGTTCCTTCAGAGAAACTTGTTCTTGATCAAATGAGACCGGTAAAACCAGTGATTTCAGGGACAGGTTTGAGAACCGAGAAGTGAAAGAAGAACGAATGGTAATCACTTTATCTGCTTAATCACGTTTTTTAAAAAAACTTTAAAAACTTCTCACAAAGTCCAGCTGAGGATTCCTCATGGAATTGGCAGCTTGGATTAATAATTGAATTTATCATGGTAAATAAGATCCTTGGTCTGTGATAATGTGTAGCAATTAAGACAAAGATATACCGAGACCTAGCTGACTTTGCTGCACTCTGAAACTTAAACAGACAATCTGTAAGGACACAGTTAACTGATCATGCTTCCATATCCTCTCAGCTCTACGACAAGCCTGTCTGAGAGAACAAGTATTATCGTCAAGCCAGTAATAAGATTTACATTTTGGTTGTTTCAGTTTAAAAGGGGCAATGGAATCTAAAATATTAGAGCAAGATGTGTAAAATAAGGCAACCAAATCGTCAAGCCCAGCGGAAGACATTTACATTTACATTTATTCATTTAGCAGACGCTTTTATCCAAAGCGACTTACAAATGAGACACACTCACACACCAATGGTAGCAGAGCTGCCATGCAAGGTGCTAGCTTGCCATCGGGGGCAACTTAGGGTTCAGTGTCTTGCCCAAGAACACTTCGGCATGGGATCACTCGGGCCGGGATTCGAACCACCAACCCCACGATTAGTGGATTAGTGGACAACCCGCTCTACCGACTGAGCCACAGCCGCCCTAAGACTCTGCAGCACTCAAGACAGACATTTCAACAGCATTAGCTAGAAATCTTTCACTAAACTGAAAGGCAGGGAGTGAATTAATACAATGGGATACAATGTGCAGTTTAGGTCATATTTATGCAGAAATGTAGAAAATTCTAAAGGGTTCACAAACTTTCAAGCACCACTGTACACAGCATATTACTTTATTGTAAAATGTTAAAATGTATTTGTATGACTTGTGCTTTGTACATTATCTCCATTAGCAAAGGCTTATAATTCATGGGTAAAAAAAACATGTTGATCTTTAACAAAGGAAGACATTGTTGGCAGGGTGAAGGTTTAACATTTATGGAAGGAGTCTCCAGTGTCAGAGCTTTGTAACGTACAGTAAGTTTGCTGCCATGGGAACGTCTTCAGGACATAGGAATTTGTGCTTTCTGGAGTCTCGATAAACATGATGAGCTGATTTATTTTTTTTTTTTTTTTAATCTTGCTTGACTCCTAGTCCTAATTGATCCTCAGATAAAACAATAAAACCCTTCTCTCACTCAGTGTTTTTTAAATTAAAGTGTGAGACCCAGTTTAATTAATATTGTTGAGTTTAACTATCTGTCTTTTATCTGACTGTTTGTGTTTAGATCTTGGGCATCCACTTCAACAAGTGGAAGTTGGATTTTAAGCTGGGAGTGTATGTGCTGGTCCTGTACGCCATCTTCCTCTGCTTCTCCATCATGATAGAGTACAACGTGTTCACCTTCGTCAACCTGCCCATGTGTCAGGAGGACCATTAGAACCCATGCAATCCTCCATAATGTTCACCTCCATCCTGTTGTCCTTCTTGATATTCCATTCTCAACCCTTATCTAAATGCATTCTCTCTCGCGCGCTCTCTCCCGCTGGTCTTCCACTGTAGTGTCAAAACCACCATTACCTCAAAGTGGACTAGGATGTCATTCTTTATCTTGCAGTAAGTTAGATATGTTCTCTCATGGCAGCAGTCCACAAAGTTTTTGGTGTTTCTCTGGTGACCAGGAGCTTGTCAAACAATAACCCAAGCTGTCAATCATGAAAAAAATCTCTCCATGATACAAGAGGAGTATCTTCTTGTTGGCAGCTCTTCTTTAAAAAAAAAAAATATAGAGCACATCTTCCATGTTGCAGAGTGGATCTGTCAGATACGGATTGTGTGGGCTTTGTCCTTCATAAACTTACCTTTTTCCCCTTTACGTTGCTTTTTTCATATTATTTATTGTTTATTATTTATTAATTTATTGGCACCATTGAATTATTTTTTATAAAGAACGTCATTCATTGGACTATGTGCATGTTTTTCTATTTTGCAGCGCTATGTGAAAATAGTTAAAAATGAAAATGCTCCATATTGAATCTAGGGTACTGCAGGAATGTGACAATGATTTCTCAGTGTCATCTCATCTAACAGACAGGCTTTTTTTTTTTTTGTCAGTGACAGAAATTTCTGAAGGTCATATTGTGAGATCTGTGCATAATTGGTGTGTGTGTGTTTTCAGTTTTGAGAAGGAGGTGGAGAATCCTAGGTTGGATCTTGACCTTTATTTTGTCTCCTCGCAGAAATGGACTTTCCATGTAGATACTTGCACTTTAAAAGAAGCGTCTAAGCAAGTCCTCTCATCAGTGTATCTTGCTTCCTTTTGTGAGTGTTAAAAAGACTGTAGAAAGATTGAGATGTTTTAGGGACGATGGCTCTTTGAGCACAGACGCCGAAAGCACATCCCGTCTCCATCCACAGTGCATGATGGGACAACTCCGTGACCCTCAATCAAACCCAGACCAGCAGCAGTGAACAAAAACTGCTGACTCCGCTCTCCCACCCCCTTACCCATCATATTGCAAAAAACACAGCACAAAACCAAGCACCACTTTTGAAAAGCATGTCTAATTTTTGTATGATGGTTGCTGATACCATATTCAATCTCAACATGAGCATCGCGTCTTTCACCTCTTAGCATGAACGATAAACATGAAACACTTTTCATCAGGATGCTCGATTTATTAGCTGTTTAGGGTTGAAAAGAAAGTTCTGGGTGGAGGCACTATGCAAGGAGGACGGGCATTATAGTTCCCATCTTTCCCATTCGTGAAAGACTTGAATTGTTGTCCCTCCACTTCTCCAACATGAGACATGATGAGACTGCAAGACGTGTTTTTTTATTTATTTTTATTTTTTTGGAGTTCTGAAGCTGCTATATATGACTGGGAGGACATGACCTCACTCACACTGTTGTAATACATATACTCTTTCTTCCCAGAGACTCAGATTATTTAATGTTTGAATGGCAGCTTGCATGGGGTTTAATTTCATGGGCAGGGAAACATTTCTCTAGTGCCATTTTCTACACTTGCATAATGATGATAATGAATTCTCAGCTGTCCCGGACTTTTCTTTGACTCTTTTTGTTTTGAGTGAAAATCTCTCTTCTCTTAAAAGAACATGTTTGAGAGCAAAGAATTTAGTTGATCTGTTGAGACTGAAAATGGAAATGTACCAGTTTTTTGGTGTGGTTGGATCTGTGTCCATAATCATATGTCCTTTCGATGTTCTCTTGTACTGTTACACACAAATATACACCTGCATACTTGTACACAAGGAATACTTAATACATTTTTCAAAACGTAGATTGTGTTGAATGCATATTAAAGATTGTGTATAAAGACACACAACACAATTCATATGATCATATGGAACATTGAGGGGGATTTAATTGCAGTTCAGATTTACTGAACGTGACCCTATGCACTGTGAGCTCAACATGATGTGGGATTTTGTGTCTCAATTATGAAAATGATCATTAAAAAGAAATGAAATGTATGAATTTAATATAAACTTGGAGACCATTAACATCTGTTTAACATCACTGAATGTATTGTCTCGTTATAATGGACGTTATGCATTTTACTGTAAAGCAATAACATTAAAAAAATTGAAATGAGTCCTGTACATTTGTCACATTTCAGTGATTTCAAAGGGGAAGTTGTTCAGAGTAAATTCTGCTGTTTAAACCCATGTCAGAGTGTTGTGATGTTTTAAGCATCTCAACTTGTGATGTCACTGAGAGCACATCCTGTCTCTGTATGCTGTGCATTATGGGAACCTGCTCTTTTTCTTAAGGTTTAGAGCTGAAACCGTGATTTTGCATTAGAAAGTATTTTTCCTTCATCTCGGATCTGGTGAGTGGTTCCTCCTGAGGACCAAAGCTTTAATCAGCTCCACTATCAGTACCCTACTGCTATTCACTCGGATGTAAACCTGATTTCTGATTTCATCCGAACACTGAGGTGTTCAACTTTTTGGGCAGCCTTAGGTTTTGTCCGTCGCAGAGCAATAGTTAAGTCAATCTTAATACATCGAGTCTATCCTGAAAATGTTTTTATGCTGCATTTGTAATTAAAAAAAAAAAAATGTAAAAAAAAAATTGTGCATTTAAAGAATTCTGAAATTAGAGTGTGCAGTAGGGATGTGTGATATGTAAGGAAGAACACATTACATGAACAATACATCCATCCATCCATCCATCTTCAACCCAGGGTCACGGGGAACCTGGAGCCTATCCCAGGGAGCGTCGGGCACAAGGCGGGGTACACTCTGGACACCCTTGTTTGTGTGATGCTGACTGACACAAAGCAGATATGTTACAACATATTACAGCTTTTACCTGTAACAGCACAAATTCTAGTGTTTTATACCACAGCAGTCAGTTTATAGTTTACTCTTAAAGAACGTCTGCAAAATGTTAGTCTGTTATCACTTAATTTATAGCGGCTGAGGGAACAACAACTGGGCAAACGGTTAAGTTGGCCGATGCAACCAGAGTATTGATGGTACTGTTACCATAAAATTTTTGACAGTAAAAAGTTATTTATTGCATCATAAAATCTAATAGCCAATGAGGCTTCACAGGCCATTTTTCATGTATAATGACACAATATTTGGGGAACTACTACTCAAATCAATAGCTCGTGGTTAACACGTTCACGTCACACCTCCAGGGTCGGGGGTTCGATTCCCACCGTGGCCCTGTGTGTTCGGAGTTTACATGTTCTCCCCATGCTGTGGCGGTTACCTCTGGGTACTCCGGTTTCAACCCCCAGTCCAAAGACATGCATGGTAGGCTGATTTTCATGTCCAAAGTGTCCGTAGTGTATGAATGGGTGTGTGAATGTGTATGTGATTGTGCCCTGCGATGGATTTGCACCCTGTCCAGGGTGTACCTCGCCTTATGCCCGATGCTCCTGGGATAGGCTCCAGGTTCCCCGTGACCCTGATAAAGGAGTAAGCGGTTGAAGATGGATTGATGGATATATATAATGTATGTGTATATATATATAATGTATGTGTATATATGTACATATATATATATATATATACATACATATATATTATATATATATATATATATATATATATATATATATATATATATATATATATATATATATAC
>JAFFST010002150.1:0-10184 GCA_022414735.1 Noturus placidus | reverse complement strand
TATATATATATATATATATATATATATATATATGTTCCTTTTGGTCCATTCAAAGTAAATTTAGTCAGTTTAGTAAAAATTTACATCGACATACACATAAATCCTCCAAATTTTTAAGTAGTTAATATTAGAGAAATTGTGCCTGGTGTTGGAATCTCACAGCCAGAGAATCAATCAGGTTTATAATTATGTTAATGTGGACAGATCCTCATGGGAAATGCACTTTTACATAAAGGCTGGAGGGCTCCAAGTTCAAGCTTTGTAAGCACTACTGTTTTGACCTTGAGCAAATTTTTCAAACAAAAGTTGTTCCTAAAGTGTAGGCACTATAATTTAAGTTCCTTACCCCATTTCACTTCAGGTAAGGCTGAAATCTGGCTTTGTAGACATAGATTATGATCCTTTATTTGTTCTTTTATTGCCTTTTAATTAGGCTTAATCCACCCTTGATCTTTTAGTCTGATTCTCCCACCAGTGATTAAACACATTTAGTGTATTCTAAAAGGCATTTTAGCACTAGGTTGGTTTGAACATTCTGTGCTCTTTCTAGCTTTCCTTATAAATGGTGTTTGTTTTCTCTAAATTGCTCCACAGACACCCTGATGGTGAGTTGATGGAAGAGTTTAAAATATGCTCAATAAATTATTACACCTGTATCTGTTATAGTAACAGAGAGATTGAATTTTATAGTCACTCATGCAGTTATGGAGGTTATCTCATTGCCTCACCAATATAATAAAACTATTTACATGCAATATTCATCTTCCTCTCAGAGCTTACATGATGCATGTTCAGATTTATTCAGTTCATGATAATCAGATACCATTAAATGCTGATTCTGGCAGCTGATCTTCACCAACATTTCAACATCGTTCAGTGAATGTGATACGTTTTTGAAATGATGATGTCTATAATCTATGGCAATAACCATCGTGGGTGTTGAAATATAAGGGGACAAAGAATTATAGTCCATACTAGGACATTCAGTGATTTTAGGACAAGATCTTGTCACAATAAACAAACATGACTGATTTTCTGGCCTTGGATGGAAACCCTTTAACTGTAATAATACCATAATGACAACAATCTGATATTAAACTGCCATTTTTTAGCAAAAACATTTCAATATTAATCAAGTTGTTCTTGGAGCTCTTCTAAATAACAGTTTTTTAGTGTACTACCTAGACTAACATTGGCTAACACGACCTGAAAGTGTGATTTAAAAATCAGCCAACTTTATTTCAAAAGAAATGTGTAATTACAACTTTGTATAAAATGTTACACAATTTTGGCTAAAAAACTTTAACCAAATGTTAATGTTAGTAACTGTCTCCAACACAAATTGCTGTTTTATTTGATGTTAGCAAGCCAACCATAGCCATGTTAGCTATATAGTTAGCCAGTGTCAGTTAGCTAATGTTGTTAACAGAAAAACAAACATATTGTTAACAATTAGTTCAGTAATTAGGTATAATGTACAGTAAATACAGTATGTGAATACAATTGATTCTAACTTGTTGATTTGACATGTGGAACTCTTGATACATTGTGTAAATAAATAAATAGATATGGAACTAACCATTTCTGTTTATTAATCAACCCATTGTTTACTGTGTTACTTACCTCTGCCACATCTATCTCCTTCTGGCAAACCCATAAAAGGTGGAAAAATTTTACATTTCAGAAAGCAGCGCATTACAACTTGTTATTGCTAGCAAGTGAGTCTCCACAGTGCTGTTTCGACATGGGTAGGAAGGGCCATGAATAATGAATAAAGCCAGCAGCAGCTATTTTCTTGAAAATAGTTCACCTGTGAGGAAGTAAATCAGGCTGAGCACCAGTTTAAAGAGCTACCTTTACAAGAAATCAGACACCACTTTACAATATCCATATTTCAGGCTGCTGTGGAAGCTGCGCAGCTCAGAACTAAGCATAGTTTTTATTGACCAAAAAAAACCCAAACATAGCACGGTAGTTAGTGTAGTTCATTTAAACTTAAACTTCAATTGAACCACCAAGCTGATGTACATGATGTACAAAAAACAAAGATAAAAACTTGGAAGTGTGTACATTTATGAAACAAAAACCCAGATGTTTGTCTCTTTCTTTAACCAGAAAATGTGGATTGATCGTCCCAAATGTATACTTAGCCCTACATGTTGCCAGTGCTTCTGGGTATTTTTGTGGTCCAGTTTTTCTTCCTAATTTGTTCTGCAGTGGTGATGGGTGATGACATTGCAGCTTCTGCTCTTTCTGGCTGAGCACTTCCTGCATGAAAATCCATAAATATATTTGGGACAAAATGATGGCATGCCAAACCACTACAAGGCCCCACTCACAGCAAAATCATTTATTTTTATCCTTGCCAGAGGAAAAAAAAATATATTTCTTCCTTGCACAAGTGGTTTTGAAAATCATTGTCCTGATGGTCAAACCCACATACTGATGCCTTCTGCACCTTCGCATGCAAATATGTGGAGCTTCTATATTATAAAAAATAACAAGGATTTGTCCTCATTAGGATACATATTAACTTGATTGCTTCTCTAGCCATGATATTTATATTTATGTCATGCCCCCTCTAAAACTGTCAAACCAGGCCATGTTGACCAGCTGAGGCATTTGTCCAACTAAAATAAACTTTCTGGCCAAGGTTATTATTTTTTTCAACATGGGACACACATAACAAGAAATATTTAATCTCAGTGCTTTATTTAAAGCAGGGGTGTCCAATCTTATCTGGAAAGGATCAGTGTGGGTGCAGGTTTTCATTCCAGTCAAGCAGAAGCCACACCTGAGTCTATTGAAAGCCAAGAACAACTGATTAAACAGGTGGAATCAGGTGTGTCTCCTGCTTGGTTGAAATGAAAACCTGCACCCACACACCAACCCTTTGTGGATAAGATTGGACACCACTGATTTAAAGGAAAAGTTTAATCTCCATAATTCCTTTACACAAAAATGTAGTAAATCAGACAGTTATATTGCCTTCAGTTTATCATCTTGCAAACTGGATGTGCAATTAAAGTGTGTAACGCACACTTTAAAGAGGCAACAATTTCATTTATACACAAATGTTCACAAAATATCATAAAATGTATCTATGGACATTAAATTGGACCCGAAAAGATTGTGCCAAACCTCTGACTTGAGTGTAACTATGGGTTGAGGAAGAAAGGGATTCCAGCTTCATGATAGCCACTATAGAAATTTTATTTAATTTTTTTGTTATAGATAACAATAGCATGCACTATCAGAACCTGGACTGAACAACTGAACAAATCCATTTTAGTTGAGTTTGTCATGTTTATGTGCGTTTACACTGATATACAATTTTTAGCCTGACTTTTCTTTTGCAGACAAAAATGACACATTTAAAATATTTTTGTAAAAGATTCCTTTCATCTCGAGTTGAAATGTGTGATCTTACAATGCATAAAGTGACTGCAGCCGATTTAGTAGTACTGCGACCATAGACGGCTGGTGACAATGTTCTGGCAGTGTGCGAATTTTTTATTTAAATCTCAAAAATGTGGCCATTGCTTCGAGGCTTGTCTGAAAGCAACCAATAGGAGGGCGGCATAAGATGATGCAAAACACACAGGACACTTACAAATACGGTAGTGGCAATGATGCAACATCCACAAAAAACCTCGAATTAACTCGAGCTTACTTTAAAGAATGTTTCTATTTATGCAGATTCATTTTCTGCACGACTCCAGATCATGCTGAATAATGACATAAACGGAATGTAGTAATATTCTGTAATTGCAGGTCTATAGTTAGAAAATCTTCATCATATTATACAATATAGATAATGTTTTTATTGCACAGTCTGTTATACAGTTAGGCTAAGATTTTACTGTTGTCATCTTGTACAGCGTGACAAGTAATAATCTTCCATTGCATTACAAAGATTGTATAATGTTAAAATATTAGCTAAAAAGTTACTTATTAGCCTCATACAGTACAAAACAAATAAAATAAATCATGGAATTTCTGATTGACTACTTACAGGGTAAAAAGGGGACACTGTGTGCATACTTTATTAACCAAAGTTGATGGAGAAACATTAATAATGTGGCAGACGTTAAGGAGGTAGATTTGCTGCCCCTCAAAACAATGGCAGGAGTATGAATGTTAAATGTAAGCATGCTAATGACACTTGTTATATTGTACCGTTGACCAAACTGGTGTTCACTCCTGGTTCAAACTAAGTGGGCATATGTTCAAATGATTTTGTCGATGGCCTTGGAGAAGCAGCTTATTTACATGTAGATATATGGGCAGCTACTTGGGCTGCAAGAAGGTGATCACTCACCGCAGTGATAGTAAGTGTGGAAGTGCAGGAAAGTAGAGGCAAGATAAAAAGTGTCTACTCAGCATTTCCTGCTAACCAGAGAGGGTGTCAACAACTGGCAAGATACGAAACGCTGCCTCACATTATCCACATGCGCTGAATTAATGGTGTTGAGATTGAATATATCAGGCGGTTATGGATGATATATAAATCATTGAGGGCAAAAATTGAGCTTTTTCCACCCTGTAAAAGAGGCACAATTTATTTATTTAATTTTTTTAGGTTTGCCATCTGATTTCTTTCTGCTCTTTTTTTTTTTGACAGAATTTATTCAAATGATGGTGACATGTGCTCTATTTAGCCCATACTGACACTGGCAGTCTGCAGTGGGAGTAAGATGACAGACAAATCTTCTTTTTTGGTCACAATATCCACAATGGGTTTCTTAAAATGAAGTGTTACATCTTTAGCATTTAGCATGTCTTTCTCAGTCTCCCACTCATCCAAACACAGAGATGAAGTATTCTTTTTTTTTATTAAACCTCCAACATAAAATGTATAAATGACGCACACACTAGTACATAATAATATATAATAATAACAACAACAACAACAATAATAATAATAATAATAATAATAATAATAATGTTTACTTGTATGCTTTTTCCAAATAAGCTCTGTGAGTGCATTCACTGCCCTTCAAGGCTTTTTGTGAGGGAATGTATATAGATTATATATCATGATGGTTTTTATCAGATCAAGATTTTTTTGTCGCTCTCTCTGTGCTGAGTTTGACAAAGTCCCTTTTTTACTCTATCATCATTATCCAATCCTCGCACTGGCCCACACAATCCTTGTATGCACAACCACAATTAAACCACAGCAATTAAACACTCTCAATTACTAGCCACTTGTCAAAATGATCATCCTAGAAAAAAATAAACCCAGACATTTCCAAAGAGCCTTCTCTCGGTTGTAAACCAATTGCTGCTTTCTTTCTTCAATCCTATACCTTCCCAAAGTCATTTTACATTGCAGCAGTAAATTTAGAGAGATGCTGATATCTGGTGAGTACCTGACACAGCAAGGAATGCAGCATAAGAAATAAAACCCACACTCACATAAGTTCTTGAAAGGAAAACAAGTTGAGCTGATGTCACTTGCCATTACAGAGGGAAATTCTGGCTCAAATATGCCAGCTCAGTCAGTAGAAATCTGTTTTGCTGCAACTTGACATTTCAGCTTGTTTATGTATGTTTTTTTTCCAGTTCCTCCATATGTCCCAGTTGAAAAGCTGTCCAAATACTCAGAAATGATACCAATAATGCCACAAGCCCCCTCTCTCATGTATTCATCAAGTAGAACTGTGCCAGGTTGGAGCCTTCATGACTCGATTTTAATTGGTTACTTGGTCATGTGTCGATAATCTCCTGCACCGGTGTAGGTTCATGTGGGAGGCTTGTTGCATTCGGCAGAGCCTGTCCGTGTCCCACTGAGTTCTGCTGGATCTCCATTGGAATACCAGTTGCGTTTTCACGTGCCGGGAATTCTCGAGACTGTTTCCGATACTCCAGGAAGGTGCACACCTTGGTGGCTATTGCCACCACATTTTTGCCAACAAAGATGGTGGAAACCCGGCTGTCCTGAAAGAGCACCATGTTAACGCCGCGTATGAGGATGGTGACCACGTTGATTGTAACCAAGCTGAGCATAGGGTATAGCATCATCTTCTGTGGTGACACATTTTCTCCTTGCACACTGATCTCACTTAATGACACACATGGTAGGATCAAAAGAAGGATGTAGCAGTAGAAGAACATTAGCCCTTCGGCCCAAATGGGCAAACCTGTTCGCTGGGGCTCCCAAAGGTTTGCCTGGATATCAAGCAAGTCCAGCAGGTCCAAAGCAACCCAGAAGAGTCTTCCTCTCATATCCTCCTTCTTCCTAAATGTCCGAACATATTCCATGCTGTCAAGAGCCACCAGGACTAAATAAAGGCCTGGAACACACACAGAGAGGAGTAAAGTCAGAGCCTTCCTTGCTACAGTCTCTAGACTTTTGCGGTCAGCCTTGCAGTTTTGGAAAACAAAGTAGAGCTTGATCTCCAAAACAAAGATGTAGAGAAACCAGAGGATCATGGCATAGCCGCGGCGTGCCGTCCGTACCTCAGCTCCCACCCACACAGCTACATATCGGAGCACTATGAGGAAACACACGTCTCCAACTAGAACAATGATACAGACGCCAATCTTGCGTGGCCCCTGGTTTTGCTCCACCAGGTAGGCATCCATGAAAGCCATGCTGGTCATGATGACAATGGTGGTGAGACAGACATGCCGTTTGTCTGGTGGTGGCAGCACCATGGCGAGGGCCACCACCACTACCGCTGACTCACTGCTATGTTGTCCCTATTTCCCTCTAGCTATAGGTCAAAATGAGTCTCTTTTCAATTATCTGATAATTACTTACTTTATATAAAAAGCTCTCTTTACTTTTGTGCAGAAGCTGCTTTCTGCCAGACGTAATTACGATATTGTAAATTGAAAAGCTTCGTGTCTTCGTAATCCTTGAGGGTGCGAGTGGCTTTGCGAGTCTGGGTTTTCCTTGCAGTATAATTCTGGTGTGAAACAGTCAGTCCTGGAGATTACAGGGTTTATTCAGTGTTTTTTTTTTTTTTTTTTTGTTTCTTGAAGAGATGTAATAATTCCAGTTTGAAGTGGTATACAATTCAAACCAAGGCTGGAGCTGAACTACTTTGCAATGGAAATGTGAGTCCCGAAAGAGGAAAGAAAAGCCAAGTTCACAGCTTGGTTTTGGCAGGTGGTTCCTCTCTGGCCCACTAAATGTAAGAGCTATCCGCTCATTACTCACAGAGTGTTCATTGATTCTGCTTGACTTCTGAGGCTGCCGGCTAACCACACCTCAGCATTTATTGACAAAATGCCATGATTTTTTCCATGGCCAGAGTGTATGCGCTGAGTGAGGGAAATCCTTAGCATGCATATACCAGTGTGTGGGTCTTTTCAAGTTAGTGTGGGTAGAGCAATAAGAAGCCGTGAGTGTGTGTGAGAAAGATGTTCATTGGGTTCATCGAGTTATCAGACCGCATGCAGGAAATGTAGTGTAGCGCTTAAGAATGTAGATCCACTGAAATGACCCAACAGTCTTTGAATGTCTGCATATATTAAATCCAGAGACAGCTTGTGACGGATCAAGTAGCACAGAGCAATTGACTCGCTGGAGTAGCCATTCATCACCTAGATAGCAGGGCAGGACTTTCAAGGGCCAATGTTCATCCATGGCTCCCAAAAAGGGAGACTTGCTCACTTGTCTTCATCCTTCCTTTTCGCTTGATGTAGCCTGGAGGAGAAAGAGAGAAAGAGAGAGAGAGAGAGGGGGGAAAGAACCATGTCAGCACAAATCTGATGATAATGTATAGCTTTCTGCTCCACACTCAGACTGCATTAGAGCCAGTGTGTCAGATTTATTACGAGCTGTGTAATGAATGGAACAGCATGTTGTTGTCTGATTGCTGCTCATCAAATACCGCATGTCAGCTTTTGTATGGCTCATTGAGGCTTTTCTGTACAGATAGCTTTGTTTAAAAAAGGGAAACCAGGTATTAGCTATCTGATGCTGAATAATTCATTATGAACAATATGACAGGTAGTGAAACGGTACAACAAAAATCTGATTTATATAATTTCCCTGTATTCTAAATTGACCTGATCAGTCAAAGAATTTTTGGTGTATTTGGTTCGCTTCTTCAGTTTTTAATGGGAGCTAAAATACTAATGTAACTAACATGGAAGCAGGGAGTCTGTCTTTACAATTTGACAACAAAACAAAACAAAACTATATTAGACAGCAGAGGGATCTCAGTGAGCTAGTCATTGGAAGATCGTAAACTCAAATCCCAGAACTACTCAAGAACCACTTCTTAAGCAAAACCCATAAATTTCAAACTGCTCCTCTCTCAGTTGGGTAAACAGCATCCACCGATGAATAAACATCAATATGTAATTGACATATAGCTAATGGTATGTGGACACCTGGCCTTCATAGACCTGACACAGCCCTGACCTCAACCCCACTGGTTACACAATTGCGATTGTTGACCATGTTATACAGTTATAGAAGGGAATTATTTGTAAACTGTCACCCAGATGAGGACGGGTTCCCTTTTGACAATGGTTCCTCTCAAGGTTTCTTCCACATATTGTCTCAGGGAGTTTTTAGTTACATTTACATTTATTCATTTAGCAGACGCTTTTATCCAAAGCGACTTACAAATGAGGAAACACAAGCAAAGTGATATATCAAGTGGAGAACAATACAAGAAGTGCTACTATACAAGATTTATAATTGAGTTCTAGAGAAGCAAAGTGTGCAAAAAGTAGACGTGTAAGAGCCAGAGTAATTATTTTTAAAAAATAATGCGGGTTGGCATTTAAGGGTTAGTTAAGTGCTCACGGAAGAGGTAGGTCTTTAGCTGTTTTTTGAAAATAGTGACTTGCCACTATTGCTGGTGATAAGGGAAACATGTATAAATTTTAAATGTCTACCCTGAATTTATCTATCTATCTATCTATCTATCTATCTATCTATCTATCTATCTATCTATCTATCTATCTATATATATATATATATATACACGCACACACACACACACACACACACACAGTATCTCACAAAACTGAGTACACCACTCCCATTTTTGTAAATTTTGATTATATCTTTTCCTGTGACAACACTGGAGAAATGACACTTTGCTACAATGTAAAGTAGTGAGTGTACAGCTTGTGTAACAGTGTAAATTTGCTGTCCCCTCACAATAACTCACACAGCCATTAATGTCTAAACCGCTGGCAACAAAAGTGAGTACACCCCTAAGTGAAAATGTCCAAATTGGGCCCAAAGTGTAAATATTTTGTGTGGTCACCATTATTTTTCAGCACTGCCTTAACCCTCTTGGGCATGGAGTTCACCAGAGCTCACAGGTTGCCACTGGAGTCCTCTTCCACTCCTCCATGATGACATAACGGAGTTGGTGGATGTTAGAGACCATGTGCCCCTCCACCTTCCATTTGAGGATGCACCACAGATGCTCAATAGTGTTTAGGTCTGGAGACATGCTTGGCCAGTCCATCACCTTCACCCTCAGCTTCTTTAGCAAGGCAGTGGTCGTCTTGGAGGTGTGTTTGGGGTCGTTATTATGCTGGAATACCGCATACTGATCATGCTCTGCTTCAGTATGTCACAATACATGTTGGCATTCATGGTTCCCTCAATGAACTGTAGCTCCCCAGTGCTTTGTAATCCTCACCTGGTTGCCACCACAAACACTTGACACCATCTGAACCAAAAAAGTTTATCTTGTTCTCATCAGACCACAGGACATGGTTCCAGTAATCGATGTTCTTAGTTTGCTTGTCTTCAGAAAACTATGTCTCTTCAGCAATGCTGGCAGCACTCATACGTCTATTTCCCAAAGGCAACCTCTGGATATGACGCTGAGCACGTACACTCAGCTTCTTTTGTCGACCGTGGCGAGGCCTGTTCTTAGTGGAACCTGTCCTGTTAAACCGCTGTACGGTCTTGGCCATCGTGCTGCAGCTCAGTGTCAGGGTCTTGTCAATCTTCTTATAGCCTCTGCCATCTTTATGTAGAGCAACAATTCTTTTTTTCAGATCCTCAGAAAGTTCTTTGCCATGAGGTGCCATGTTGAACTTCCAGTGACCAGTATGACGGAGTGTGAGAGTTGTGACACCAAATGTGCCACATCTGCTCCCCATTCACACCTGAGACCTTGTAACACTAACAAGTCACATGACACTGGGGAGGGAAAATGGCTAATTAGGCCCAATTTGGACATTTTCACTTA
>JAFFST010002148.1:44556-61317 GCA_022414735.1 Noturus placidus | reverse complement strand
AGTAGCAGTAGAAATAGTAATATTACTAATAGTAGTAGTAGCAGTAGAAATAGTAATATTACTAATAGTAGTAGTAGTAGTAGAAATAGTAATATTACTAATAGTAGTAGTAGAAATAGTAATATTACTAATAGTAGTAGTAGAAATAGTAATATTACTAATAGTAGTAGTAACAGTAGAAATAGTAATATTACTAATAGTAGTAGTAGTAGTAGAAATAGTAATATTATTAATAGTAGTAGTAACAGTAGAAATAGTAATATTACTAATAGTAGTAGTAGAAATAGTAATATTACTAATAGTAGTAGTAGAAATAGTAATATTACTAATAGTAGTAGTAGTAGTAGAAATAGCAATATTACTAATAGTAGTAGTAGAAATAGTAATATTACTAATAGTAGTAGTAACAGTAGAAATAGTAATATTACTAATAGTAGTAGTAGTAGTAGAAATAGTAATATTACTAATAGTAGTAGTAGTAGTAGTAGAAATAGTAATATTACTAATAGTAGTAGTAGTAGTAGTAGTAGCAGTAGAAATAGTAATATTACTAATAGTAGTAGTAGTAGTAGAAATAGTAATATTACTAATAGTAGTAGTAGTAGTAGTAGAAATAGTAATATTACTAATAGTAGTAGTAGAAATAGTAATATTACTAATAGTAGTAGTAGTAGTAGCAGTAGCAGTAGAAATAGTAATATTACTAATAGTAGTAGTAGAAATGGTAATATTGCTAATAGTAGTAGTAGCAGTAGAAATAGTAATATTACTAATAGTAGTAGTAGCAGTAGAAATAGAAATATTACTAATAGTAGTAGTAGAAATAGTAATATTACTAATAGTAGTAGTAGTAGTAGCAGTAGAAATAGTAATATTACTAGTAGTAGTAGTAGTAGTAGTAATATTACTAATAGTAGTAGTAGTAGTAGAAATAGTAATATTACTAATAGTAGTAGTAGTAGTAGTAGAAATAGTAATATTACTAATAGTAGTAGTAGTAGTAGTAGTAGTAGAAATAGTAATATTACTAATAGTAGTAGTAGAAATAGTAATATTACTAATAGTAGTAGTAGCAGTAAAGCGGCCCAGGAAACAACTAACATAAAATATAAAGCCATGCAAATTAGCTCTTGGGTCAAATTCCTAAAACCGTACAGTTAGGTTTACTCACACAGGAAACATTACCATAGCCTCTGCTGACGTCACTTTTGCTCTGAACTTGACTTACGTGTCCAGCTCACAATACTGCCCACAAGGTGTAGGCTACTTTCCAGGTTAAACCAGACGCATGCGCAAAATGACCAGTAAAGCACAGGAACTTTTGGTTTTCCCATTCCGAAAGATCACACAGCGGAAAGCACGCAGAGGAAGACGGAGTGTGAATAATGCCTGAATCACAGTTTCACACACTGGGGGGAAAGGAGCTGGACGACATCTTCTCACACACGTGAAAGAGGAACTAACCTGCCGAGCAAAAACACCGAGAATTAGTCTGAATACTCTGCTATGCAGCACGCTTCATGGATCTGACAGCTTTGTGGCATGGAGAAGTGTTTCAGCTACTCTAACTCTAACTCTCTCTCTATATATATATATACTATAACTCTAACTAGAATCGCGGAGGTACAAAGGTAAGTGGATAGTTTGTTTACGGTTTGTTTAGAGGGTTACGGTTTAAGTCAGTCTTTTGGTTTGCATTAGATTAGTGCCTGGCGTGTTGTTCCTGGATAAACTTGATGTCTGAGCACTTCCTTCTTCATAGACTCCGAACCTTCAAGCTGTATCTCACTGCTTTATAAAGCATCTCCACAATCACAAATGCACAAGTGTAACGCTTGGATGAGTTGTCCTGAAAATGAGATGTGTGTTGACTACAATTCATTTCATACTCATCTGATCTTACAACACTGTTTTCACTTTCCAGAACTTTATTTTTTTATATATAACATAGGACTGGATCAACATAATGTCTATTAGCATAGATTTTCTGGACATATGTTTGACTTTTAATTATTGGTGTCCTCTGGTGTTTCTTGGTGCATAGAGTAACGAACCTGGTTTTATTCTAGAAATTGTACAAAAAGGGAGCTGTAATGTTCTTTGTTGCTGTGGTGGTACCTCAGTGCACAATGTACAACCCCAATTTTGAAAAAGTTGGGACAGTATGGAGAATGCTAATAAAAACAAAGAGGAGTGCTTTGTAAATGTACTTTGATTTAAAAAAAAAAAAAAAACATATAAATACAAGGTATATGATGTTTTACCTAATCAACTGCATAGTTTTTTGAAGCGGTGGTATTTGGGGGCATTTCACCTTCTACAGTGCACAATATAATTAAAAGATTCAAGGACTCTTTTAGGGAAAATTCAAGGCCAAAAACCTTTTCTGAAAGCACGTGATCTTAGATCCCTCAGATGTCACTGTCTTTAAAAATGTCATTAACACTGTCTGGAAGCGCCACAAACTTCTCTGGGCTCGGACTCATCTGAGATGGACAGTAGCACTGTGGAGTCATGTTTCGTGGTCCGACGAGTCGACATTTCAAATAGTTTTTTGAAAAAACAGCCGTCGTGTTCTCTGGGCCAAAGAAGAAAAGGACCATCCAAGCTGTTATCAGCGTCAGGTCCAAAAGCCAGCATCTGTCATGGTATGGGGGTGTGTCAGTGCTTATGGCATGGGTAACTTGCACATCTGTGAGGGAACCATTAATGCAGAAAGATATGTACACATTTTGGAGAACATGTGCTGCCGTCCAGAGCAGGACAACACCAAACCAAATTCTGCCCAGATTACAAGCACATGATTGCATAAGTAGATAGTGTGGGTGCTAGCATGCCCAACCTGCAGTCCTGACCTGTCTCTGACTGAGAATGTGTGGCGCATTATGAAGTGCAATATAAGGCAAAGAAGGTCCTGTACAGTTGTGCAGCAAAAAGAAATGCATAATGGATGAATGCTAACCTTAACCAACAGGTGTCTTCAGTGCCCAAACTCTTATTAAGTGTTATTAAAAGAAAATGTGATGTTACACAATGGCAAACAGAAGACTGGCCCAACTTTTTTGGAAGTATTCAAAAATAAATTAAATTCACAAAGTAAAACATTGTATAGTGCAGGGTGAATTGAATTTTCGAATGACTCTTTGTTTGTTTTTTGCATTTTCCATACTGTTCCAACTTTTTTGGTACATTTAAAGCTTTACTCTAAAAGGTAATTAAGGTCCAATCATGTACCTCAAAGGTTTACATAGACTATTAAAGATACAAAAGATAAGGAATCCACACCAGTGACAAGGAAAGGTACAATTAACAGATTCTTTCTTCCTGAGACTGTACATAACCCAAAACCTGGAATGAGTTAACAGTGTGGTATTTTAAACGGTTCCATGATACCACTTACAGGCTCATGGTTGTTATGCAAAATTACCACAAACGCCTCCAAAGCACATACTTATAGGCTTCCACTTCACCAAGCCTGGACTTGCTAGGCTCATTTACACACCCTATAAGCAGAACTGTAGTCTACCCATCCTGCCTAAACACGGACTCTGTAAGCTCTTCACATTATAGAAGTTTATTTTTTTCTTTCTTCAAGGCGGAAAGCCAACTCTGAGAACATCTTATAAATCTCTCGAAAGGATTTTAAGAAAAGGCTGAACTATGGAATGTATATAGAACTTTAGTGTAGTAAAATAAAACATGATTATAGATTATAGAAACATCTTAATAGAATATAAAATAAACCACAAGAATGTAGGTTGTAAAACCTTTATAAATGCTTAATATGGTTAAGCGATAGACAACATTTAATTCTGTCCTATATGTCTTCAAATGTACTTTGTAAAATTCTGAGTTATAAAAGGTACTAAAGTGAGTTTGAAGGTTTTTGTTTTTTTCCCCCAGATAAGTGTGTCAGTGGGTGGGAATGCCCAGTAGGATGTGTGGGCTAGTGTTGCTATAGCAGCCATCTGCTGCTAGAAAATAGTATTCTTCACCATCCCACTCAGAGGCAGCCTATGCCAGGGGTACCCAAACTTTTTAACTCTAAAATCTTCCTACTGATTAGTTTTACTCTGTGCACTTACACACTCTCAAAAAACATGCTAATCTGCTAGCTGAAAATAAATTCTTTTAAATTATTAAAGTTAAATCTTGTGCTCCAAGTTCCTTGGGATAGACTCCAGACTTCCTGCAACCCTGTGAAGGATAAGCGGTACCGAAAATGTATGGATGGCTGGATGGATGACTAGAACTGTGGAGAACCTCAATTGTCAATGTAACCCACTGCTGCATACATACAGTTACTTGCTAATAATATTTTTTTCTAAATTATTGTGAAATCTGTGACTTCGTGGATATCCTGTGTATAAGATATCAAATCTTATATACAAGACCACATATAAGATATATTCACATCTCACAATGGATAACTTATTCACAGAGTGGAAGCAAGGCTTGGGTTTGACAGAAATTCTAATTTAATTTGAAAAATATTTGTTAAACAAAAAACAAATCATTTTAAACCGAAGCAAGCTGTAGTTATAGCACCCTGCAGTGGGTAACATTTGCAGCAGTTGTCAAGGCCTGTTAAGTTTACATTATTGCAGGTTCTGTTTTTGTTTCTCAATCAAATTTAGGGCTTTGTCGTTTTGTAAAATGATATCTTTAATTTCCTCATAGAAATATGAAATATGTTAACGACTGAGAGTAGTTCAGTCAGAGAAGCTCGATGCAGAAATGTTAGGAAATTGTTCATGTCATGACACAAAGCACTCACATGACCAGGAGAAATGAGCCCAGAGGGAGTTTCCAAAAACCAGTAAGAACAGGAGATCAGCAGGAGAAATATGGCACGTGTTTGTGTGGAAAATAACCGTAAACGGAAAAAATTACACAATCCATATGAGATGACTGGAAAAGAGAATAAAAAAAACTTTAGTATTTATCAAAAGGGGATTACAGAGGGTAAGAATGGTACAATTGTTCTTTGTAAGCACTGCATTTATTTTAATTAACCTTTTATTAACAAAACATTTAAACTGTTCCTCTCAGGACTCTAATGGTTAGGACAAAAGTTGATCATTACATAAAATGTATATAAAGTTCCATTTCATATCTGCTGACATGGGAAACATGCATCAGGCCTACTAAAATAAGCTCTCTACAACAGCACTATTATACTATTAGAAAATTATGACATTTTATCATCACAGTATGAGAAATGTGTGTAGATCGCAAATGAGCAATCTCATCTAAATTTCATCTCCACTACTGTATGTACACCATTTACAATTGGTAGTACTTATAAAGCTATTATTTAAAAGATCAGAAACAACCAATTACATTTCTGAAAGTTTTCTGAAGTAACTGAAAACAATTTCAACTTAGAAAATTGAGAAAATTGGACTTGATATCATCACACATTCGATCAGTCAGAGTTTCGCTAATACTGTAGGTGCCTGGAATGTGAATTGTAGTCAAATTCATTCTTTTGTTTAATGATTGAGCAACTGAACTTTGCACTTTGTCCGTACATTTGTATCTACAGGCAAGTTACAGATTTGTTTACAAGGGGCACACGGTGGCTTAGTGGTTAGCCTCACACCTCCAGGGTCTGGGGTTCAAGTCCCGCCGGGGCCATGTGTTTGCGGAGTTTGCATGTTCTCCCCGGGTACCCCAGTTCAAAGACATGCATAGTAGGCTGATTGGGGTGTCTAAAATGTCCGTTGTGTATGAATGGGTGTATGAGTGTGTATGTGATTGCGCCCTGCGATGGACTGGCACCCTGTCCAGGGTGTACCCCGCCTTGTGCCCGATACGTCCTGGGATCGGCTCCAGGCTGCCCGTGACCCTGATAAAGGAGTAAGTGGTAGAAGATGGATGGATGGATGAACATTGTTTATAAATAAACTGCATCGGTGATGAGAAGCTTTTTGTAGAATTCTCACACAATAAGTAAAACACTTGCCTGAAATTTCACTGAACTTCATTGCACAATTAACCATATAGGATTATTCTAATGGGGCATGTCTTGAGACCTCAGGATATCTGTGGACCTCAGGATGTGTGCTTGTGCGAGTCATTTTCTCAGGTATTGTTTAATATGTTTTAGATGCAGGAGGGCCATGTGTATGACTATCCTGATGCCCATCCGGTAGGAGAGAAAAGGACATGTCCTCAGAGAGGCTCCTTGAAAAGCATCAGTGTGCTGGACCGCCTGCTGCTCACATACCCCGTATGGCTGCAGTTGTCCATCAACTCAGCCACAGCACTTCACATCCTACAGCGTGAACCCCGAGGGGTGAGGAACACCTTCACAAATTGAAACTGCCAAATGCTTTAATGCATATTACTCAAAATTTGTTCAAATTTGTCACACCCTCGAGAAAGGTTTAGGTGCCCTCTACTCCCATGGATCTGGCATCAACAAAAAAAACCTAAGCCTTCAAATGTTTCCTGGAAAACAGCTTTAGTTTCAAACAATATAAGGCTTACAAAGATTAAGAATCATGGACAAAATACAAAAAATATATATATATTGTAAAATGTTATGTTTACTCCACATTTTGTAGACTTTCCTGGTACGAAAGTCCAGTACATCCCAGAAGAAAATGCTGTGTCTCAGGCTAACAGATGACAGTGTGCCATCTTTTGTCAAACAGTTTGTCATCCGAGAGAAGGACTCAAGTGAGTAATATGATAAGCAAGAGACAGAACATGGTCATTTTATATATATTTTTTATTGTAATTTTTATTAAATTGGACTGAGTTTGGTGTTGAACAATTATATTTGATGAATGTGGATATTCACGAACAGTCATCCTCTATCCCCCCAGCCTTCTCTTTGGAGAGCTCAGCCATCAGCTTTCCAGATCTTTGTAGACTCATTTCCTTCTACTGTGTCAGCCGGTATTAATCAGCTAATTTCTGACACTTCTTATTCAGTTCTTTTACTGTTTTTTTTTAAATTCAGTTATGCATTTAACTAACTTTACAATAGGGATGTTCTTCCCTTCACTCTCGAGTTGCCGGAGGCCATAGCCAGGGCTTCATCCCACAAACAGTTGGAATCTATCTCTCATATGGGTGTGGGTAAGTACATGGTGGTTTTACTGTAGACTGTGGTCATCCAAGTCATTTAAAGACTATGGAAATTCAGTTTGTGACTATATATTTACCATCATTACCATGTAGGTTATGGCATGAGCGTAGGTTAGGTTTAGCACTGAAGCTCAAGTTGGACTATGATTAAGATATAAAAATTGTCAAAACCTTAATTTTCTAGATCCTTTAAGTACTTTTGTACAGCATAACAATGAACATTAAAATGATCCTTTGCCATGTTTCATACAGAGTTCTGGAGTTCCCAGTTAAACTTCCGTGGGCCTCGGAATGGTCCTCCACCAGTACATGATGCACCTGTACTCTCAAATCCTAAACCACAACACTCTACCCCATCTAGCACCAGTGAAACATTGTTCCAGGAGTTCTGCCCAATTCACACCAGAAGTCCTTCTGAACTTGATTTGGGAGCAGGGCAGGGAGCATTATGCTTCATAAACCCACTATTCCTACAAGAGCATCCCAATCGTGGTGCCATGCACAAGCGCCATCACTTTAAACACAGTATAAAGGTTCGCGTCTCCACCGAAAACTCCAGTTTACTCTCACCCCCAATCACCCCACCACCACCTCCACCACTACTTGCAAAAGCCAAGAGTAAAAGAAAGAATGTAAAGGAAACTGAAGTGGTTCAGACCAACGAGGAGGATAAGAACAATGCTGAAGTTGTTGAGGGAGATTCAGATTATCTACAGCCTTGTCTTGCTCTCCTGAAAAAGGCTTCAGCAATAGTCACCCCGACCCTCTCTCCTACAGCTGAGGAGGACTATCAGTTGCCCAATGCATTTACGCAGGTATAACACACACTGCCCTCAATCATACAGTGCCATAAGTGTATAACTAACAATTGCACTTTAATGCATGAATGAATAGGATATTCCATAATAAAATGCAATTCACAGTAAAGTTGCCTTTGTATGATTTAGTCATTTGCTTTACAACTTGTGCATGTATATACACACAGGCACAAAGAAAAATCACAGTGGAGAGTGAAGAGGAAAATGAGGATGAAGACATCGGACTAGTATTTGAGAAAAGAAAGGCACCATCCCTCACCGAGTTGGACAGCAGCAGCTCCCTTAGCAGCCTTGATGAAACTGAGGAGAGTCCTCAGAGGCCTTCCCTCACACGGGGCACTAGTAGCCCTATCATCCCCTCTCCTCATCCTCCCCACCAGACTGTTTCAGCTCTGCAAAAGATGAGCGCAGCCTTTGTGTCCTTCTTTGTGCCAGGGAAGAGGGTCATAAGGCTGGTGGAAGACCTCTCTCATGACAGGCGTATAGCATTTGGGGCTCTGGTGCAGGACTTCTTGAGGGAGCAAAGGGAAGCGCTGAAGCCACAGTGCCTAACAACCACTGTGGAGCTGCTGCAGGGTTTGCGTCTCTTTATCGACCAGGCAAAGGTGTTCCTCTTGGAATGTGGAGAGCTTGAGCCCCCCATTGAGACCCTAGTGCCTGAGGATGAAAAAGGTACACAGCACAGACTCCAAACAACTTTGGAAGTGTCTTTTATATAAAACACTTTACTTCTAAGAATCATGAGAATAAGCTAGGTGTGTGTATATGTGTGATTTTGCAGATCAGACACTGGAAAAAGCCCTGTTCCGCTGCGTACTAAAACCTCTGAAAGGGCAGATTGATACAGCACTCTATAATATGCATGAACATGATGGGTCCTTTAAGAGGCTGGCTGAAAGTATGAAGAGAGCCAGAGATGCTTCACCACAAGACCTTTTTGGTGTTCAGGTGGCTGTGCCTGATGCTCATGGCATTGAGAAGATAAAGCACAAGATGTCTCTCATGAGACGTGCCTACTCACCAATTGACAAAGTAATTTTGCTCCTGCAGATCTGTAAGCTCATCTATAAAGCCATGAAGACCCACACTGGTGAGGATTGCTTGAAGTACATGAATGACTCGCCTTGTGAATTTAACTACTTGAACAGTATAGATATGCAAAATCATTATGAATTATGTGTTGTTTTGTTTCATAATCCTATAAAATGTCTGTAATTCCTTAAAACTCATACTACTCATCAGGGCAGAAATTTGGAGCTGATGAATTCCTTCCAGCTCTTTCCTATGTGATTGTTCAGTGCAACATACCTGAGCTTTCTCTAGAGGTGGAGTACATGATGGAGCTGCTAGAAACCTCTTGGCTCACAGGAGAGGGTCAGGATATGTATTATTCAACAACAAAAAAAGTTACATATGGCCTGTTCTACTTTTACTAACTCATCACTGACCTCATCATTTTCCGTCAGGTGGATACTATCTGACCAGCATTTATGCCAGCCTTAGCTATATACAGAGTGAGCCAGAAGCTTTGGCTTCCAGTGGACTTACCCACCAAGTCAAGGAATCCCTGAAGGAGTGGGGCCACCGTCGTAGCACTGAATCCAAGAGCCAGAACGACATAAAACAGGTCAGTTACTGGGAACTTCTTTTGTAGAATAACCTTATTATTTTGTAGAATAATATACAAGATACAATTTAACAAGTGGTAATAGCATTCTATCCTACAGAGGTTTGTAAAGGTGCTGTTCCAAGATAATGAATGTAGTTTGGTGAAGACATTGCAATGGAAGGCAGGGTTCAGTGGAGAAGCCTTGGCACAGCTCTGCGCCGTAAAATTTGGAGTGGACCAGCCGGACGAGTATGGCCTGTACTGGAGAAGAAGTGAAAAGTTAATACCAGTTCCTCTGGAGGCTCAAATTCAGGACCTACAGAACATGGGTACCAGCAGCGCTCCACTCATTTACCAGCACTCCAATCCGGACATGAAATCCAGTAGATTGACCAGAGGGGGCGCTTTGGACCTTTCAGGGGAAGCCTTCTAATGGGACCTAGTACTAAGAAGGTTGAAAAACAGTACCTTCGAAAAAGGGGGAGAACAGCTGATGACCGACAACGATCAAAACATTGAGATGTTATATAATTGATTAATAACTCTGTACATTTTCTAAATCTTCTGAAAAGTTTTATTAATTTATATTTAGATGAGTGAATACTAAAACTGAAAATCTTGTTTATATAGCTGTAGTTGCTTCATGCTAAATTGTTTTGGTGGTTCATTCATATGGGACCGGACAGATATTCTTGTAGATTCTGCAAAATGGGGAGTGATTATAAAATTTTCTGTAATAATATAAAACAGATGTATGATGACAGTGATGCTTCTAGTTACTCTCTATATGGTACAGTCAAACATTTCCCATGCTTTGCCTTGTAGTCCCTTTATGCTGCACATTTTAGTGTTTAAACTACCAACAACATACTGGCTCCATTCATCAGAGAACACATTTTTAAAAATCTTTGTAAATTCAGTGTTCGAACTTTATTGAAGTGCAATATGCAGTGTGGGTGTCCAGGACCAAGATTGGCAAAAATCCTAAACTGTTTAATAAATAATGACATTAATGAGCAAACAGGGACTTAAATATATGCTAAGGTTAGCTGTTTATAGTGAGCAGAAAAATGCTAATTGTGATACTGTGCAAATCAATGTCTTTATGATGTCAATAAACTTTAAATATATAAATAAATAAAAGTTTCTGCCTTTTTTGTTTAAAGGTTTAATGATCTTTTAATGGGTCCCCAATTATAGTGTTGCATCAAATGATTAATGAATGACAAACATCAATAAGACAATGAAGTGCTTGTTGAGGGTATAAGCTTGTTCTTATATAAAATGTTTAATACTGTAACTGCTATGAAAACACAGAACAAGAAGAGACTCTGAACAGTGAATTTATTTGATAGGAAATGCTTCCCTCGTCAGCAATCACAAAGTTTTATTTTAGGTATAATTCCTTCAAGAAGTCCTTCAAAGTCCAATAACTCAAACATCCCACTGAACTCGAAATTTGACTAGTCAGTTGATTATGTGAGGCATTGCTGATCAGTACATAAAGATGATTGATACGTAGAGTGTATTTGTTAAAATGTTCACAGAAGTGCAACAGGTTTAGGTTACATAAGTGCTTCGCCCACTCCGCCTTCACACAGCACATTTTCGCTCATCGATGCTTTAACACATATCCATCTGTGTGGGAGGCGTAGGCTGTGGTCCCATCTCAAATACAGAGGAGTGATTGCATATTCTAAATAAAAAACCTGACTTACTGACATTGGCATACACAGAGCTGAGAGGGAAAAAGTAAGTTAACAGTTATGTTCTTTGTGGAAGAACAAGCAAAGCAGTAAGCATTGTGAATGTGTATGCAGAAAAACTGGGTTAGTTTTTTGGGGTCCCCCCCGTCACTTCCAGGGTACCTTTAACAGCCTCTTTCTATCTCATTTTTATCATTTCTTTCTCTGATACAGCTTGTACCTGCAGGCTTAAGGCATCATCTGAAAGATTAGCTCTCAGACCAGCAGGCTGCATCACTGGAGGCCATTTCCAGCAGCTGAGCCTCCAGTTCCTCAGCATCATCAGTGAAGCGATGGGTAAAAGACTGGATCAGGCCTGCCGCACTCGCCTCATACTCCTCCACTTCCACAGACTCACCTGAAACACAAACAGTTCAAAAGTAACACAGAAAAATGCAACACAATGTTTACTTTAAAGAAAAGGAAAAAAAGGGGGGGATATAAAAGAGGTGTAGAGAGCATTTAATTAATTAAACAGTGACACTCCTCAGATTAGGACTAAAAGTTTCCATGTTATGTTATATTTCTGGTTGTCAATTTTTTCTGACTAAATGATCTATGCTTCATGAAATGAAGCAATGAAGTATGAAAACGGGTCTAAATTATTGCATATGTGGCATCTTTTAGGTTTTAAATCTGGTGGTTGAATATTTAAACTTTTTAAATGATATATTCAATGGCATTTATAGTTCCTTACAAAGGTTATAAAACACCATGTTCCCCATGTAGTGAGCATAAATTGTGACTAGGAAGCTATATTATAAAGAGTAATTTTGGAATCAAGTGGCCCAAGAACTGAAACTGCTTAAAGTTCACTGCAACACACAATTAACACATTGGTGTAAGTAAATAAATTTACCTGAAATTTTAAATGTTAAAACAATTGAAATATATATTTTTTGAGCTATGGAGCCAACTGATAGGCTCTTTAATATGCAAATAGTAAATATGAATGCACTTTTAAAGAGCACTATTTAGCAAAATCAGGGAATCAGAGTAGAGAGCTGACCTTTGACTCGAGTGTTAGCCTGGACAAACATCTTGCGAGCTTCCTTGCGAAGCAGCACAGTCTCGCGAAGTCGCAGGAAATTGTGAGCACCATCAGCTGTCACTGCAGAGTAGCGGTCATACAAGGCCCTGCCACCCTCCACATCAGCTGTGGACTTGTGCACCTGGGGAAAATGGTTTCATTCAAATCACACACCTGATATTGTAACTGTAGTTTTTTTGTTTTGTTTTAAAGTGTTGCCAGTGTCACTTACTGAATAATAAAGACTGGTGGCAGACAGCATAAAATTAGGGGTGCAATTACTTAATCATAAACAAAAATATATACAGCCAATTTATTTCATTTCAAAGATTAAAAAATCTGAAAAGGTAGAAATTTATAAAGAACATGTGGTTTTCTTAAACAAAAAATAACAATCATTTTATTCTTCATTCAGCTGAATAACTATTATATACACAACATCTCTCAAAAGTGAGTACACCCCTCACATTTTTGTAAATATTTGATGATATATTTTCATGTGACAATGCTGAAGAAATGACATTTTGCTACAATGTAAAGTAGTGAGAGTACAGCTTGTGTAACAGTGTAAATTTGCTGTCCCTCAAAATAACTCAACACACAGACATTAATGTCTAAACCACTGGCAACAAAAGTGAGTATACCCCTAAGTGAAAATGTACAAATTGGGTCTAAAGTGTCAATATTTTGTGTGGCCACCATTATTTTCCAGCACTGCCTTAACACTCTTGGGCATGGAGTTCACCAGAGCTTCACAGGTTGCCACTGGAATCCTCTTCCACTCCTCCATGACGACATCACGGAGCTGGTGGATGTTAGAGACCTTGTGATCCTCCACCTTCCATTTGAGGATGCCCCACAGATGCTCAATAGGGTTTAGGTCTGGAGAAAAGCTTGGCCAGTCCACAAATGTGAGGGGTGTACTCACCTTTGTGAGATACTGTACAGGGCCCTCCACCAATATTGGTACCCTTGGTAAATATGAATAAAAATCTGTGAAAAAAATGTGTTTAACCTTTTGTTTACATTTCTTATTTATTTTTTAAAATACTCTGTTCTCATGGATATCAAACAATTGAAACAAAACAGGTTTGGAACTGGGATGGTCATGGCAGGACCTTGATTTTGAGGTCAGTAAACCATTTTTGTGTTGATTTTGATGTACATTTTGGATCACTGTCCTTCTGGAAAATCCAACCATGGCCCATTTTAAGCTTTCTGGCAGAAACAGTCAGGTTTTCATTTAATATCTGTTGATACTGTTGAGTCCATGATGCCATGTATACTACCAAAATGTCCAGGTCCTCTGGCAGAAAAACAGCCCCAGAACATTAAAGATCCACCACCATATTTAACTGTGGGCATGAGGTACGTTTCCATATGGCTACCTCTCGTTGTATTGCCAAAAGAACCCACAGAACCATAGAACCCGATCCCATTTGAAGTTCCAGTAGTATCTGGCAAACTGAAGATGCTGGAGTTTGTTTTTGGATGACAGTGGAGGCTTTTTTCTTGAAACCCAAACAACTTGTGATGTAGGTGACTTCGGATTGTAGTTTGAGACTTTGACACCAAAATGCAAATAACTTCTACAATTCTCCTGCTGTGATCCTTGGAGATTTTTTGGCCACTCGAACCATTCTCTTCAAAGTGTGTTGAGACAATATAGACATGCATCTATATTCCTCTGTCTTACCCATTGTTATGAATGACTAAGGGAATTTGGACTATGTGTTACCTCATATTTAAACCCTGTGAAACAGGAAGTCATGGCTGAACAATTTCCTGTTCCTAGACTCTCATACACACGTGTTTTTATATTTATATTATATATATATATATACACACACACACATATACACATATACACATGTATATATACACATATATATATACACACATATATACATATATATACACATATACACATACACATATATATATACACACACACACGAATATTCAGTACTTATATTCAGGTGCGCTCTATAGTCTGGAAAGTACGGTAATCTACAAAATGGACACAATATGTCCTGTTTTTATTCTACATCTTTACATACAAGCTTTATAATGACCTAAGCTGCACAAACAATGGTATTGGCATTAATGTACCTGCAGATTGCAGAGGAACTTCTGGATGGCACTCTTGCCCACTGTGCCAATCTTACTGCGGTCCAGCAAGATGAGGGCGTCAGGTTGGCCATCCACCCCGGTAGTCTCGCTCAAGGTCACTAAACCCTCTCCTGCTTCCAGAAGCACATGCAGGATCACAAAACGAGCCTGCATATGAGCCTACAACACACCCACAGGAATGCACACATCATGAGAAAGCTCAAGGGCTCTCAACAACTAGGAATAGTATTTATAAAAGTCAGAATAATATGCTCCCATAAAATCTGTCTGCTCAGAAAAAAAAAAAAAAAAATCTATAAATACACTGATTGGTAGTTTTTGTCCCGTCAGTTGTTGACAGAAAAAAAAACAGCTGGTGTCCTGGGATGATGCCTTTGTGATGATTGTGGTCCCTCGATTAGGTCTGGTATATTTGTCGGAATACATCCTCATGAAGGAGTGAGCATTGTTTAATGCTGAAACCTTGCAGCGCATTTTATGAATTGATTGTTATATATTTCACTTCAGCTTTTTATCGTATCTTAGTGACAAGCAAACAACATTGTACTTTTTCAAAAAGGTTTCCATACTAGAAAGTAAGCTAATTAACTAGAAACGCAGTGTACAGGGATCTTATTATAGCTCTTGGTGTTATGTAACCATTTTGGCAATTTTGCTAGTAAAAGGAGTCATGCCAATAAAAGTGCAATCACTTATAAACTAAAATTATTGCAAACCTGTCTCCAGCTCTTGCTCTCTGGTGTGTAAAACTCCAGGCCTAGCAGACCGGCACGGACCATGGTCAACCAGTTGACATACACAACCTCTTCTGCCGCTTCTCCTTCATGGCCAAAAATGCTGCATTTCAAGCACAGCAACATGTCAGCTACATTACAATGCACAAGATGAAATACTTGAAGTGTGTATGTAGGTCAGCATTTGCTTTACCTCAGCACCTGCTTGTTCAGACAGAGGTAAAGCCCCACACACTCAGCCCTACACTCCTCATATGACGAAGCGATGGTGGAGAACTTGCTGTCCCATGTCTCACTGCCCTTGTACCAGCTGTTAATCTAAAAGAAACAAGTGCAGTCAAGTGTTGACAGTCAACACACTGACATTTTTGCAACAGTGCAGTGGCTTGGTTTTGAATCAAACTGTTACATTCGCTATACAAAGATTTTCATCTGTCAGAATGAAGTTATTCCAAACTTACATTCATTGTGTAAATGTATAGGCAAATGTATGTTGTGTAATGTATGTGGGTGTAACAGCATTAGCTCAGAATGTTCTCCACTGTAGAGTTCAAATGCCTTGCTTGAGTTTTTTAAGATCATCAAATTCTATAGCAGGGGTGTCCAATCTTATCCAGTAGGCACCACACCTGATTTAATCACCTGTTTAATCAGTTGATGTTGGCCTTCAATAGACTCAGGTGTGGCTTCTGCTTGGTTGAAATGAAAACCCGCACCCTCACCAGCCCTTTCTGGATACGACTGGACACCATTGCTCTGGATTATACTATGTCAGTAAAACCCTTGAGAAAGTGCCCTTATCGAACAGAATGAGGCAAAAAGAATAACATCTCATTCAAAATATTCTCTTTCAAAATATTAGACAAATGCCCATCTCACACTCCATCAACAATCACAATGGGTACAAAGAGTTCAAAGAGGGAGAAAACAAGACAGCTTTGCAAGACAGAAATGGGATATCTAGATTGATAACATAACTTGGACAAAAGGGATAGAAATACTTAAATCAAACAAATGAGACTGAACCAGGCCAAACATTGCTCAGGCAGAGATCTACAGGTAAAAAGTTAGTGTAGTGCAATGCAATAGACTCACCAATTCCCCCGTCTCTGGATTACGGACCTCGGCCTGATCAAAGTTGAATTTTCCCTTTTCATCCTAGACATAGGCAAATTTTGTTGAGGCCGTGAGCCACACTAACACCTACAGTATATTCTTGAAGTATTTACAACACTAGGCCAATGTAACTCCTTCACCTGCATGAAGAGTTTGCCACTGCCATGCCCCAGCAGCTCATGTAGCCCCACCTGCACCTCAAAAGAAGGGCCTTTCCACTTGATGTAGAGATCCTGCAGGCATAAAACATGTATTTTTTTAATTAAAAAGGAAAATCAATTGCATTTAATTACAACTGTAATGCAAGTTTGCTGTGAACTTTAATGTGGGGTACTTTTAAATGTATAAGGAAATGGCATATATACAGTGGTGTGAAAAAGTGTTTGCCCCCTTCCTCATTTCCTGTTCCTTTGCATGTTTGTCACACTTAAGTGTTTCGGAGCATCAAACCAATTTAAACAATAGTCAAGGACAA
>JAFFST010002148.1:2804-17196 GCA_022414735.1 Noturus placidus | reverse complement strand
GAGAGAGAGAGAGAGAGAGTAACTCCCTCTGACGCTTAAACGCTTTAGTTTATCTAGTATGTGCATTCAAATTAATTCCCCCATATGCATAAAAAAAAAAAAACAGACAGTTCATGGTGGATGAAAGGCACATGCTGACCTTTTCCCCTGAGTCTTTCAGCAGCTGCTTCTGTTTAAGCTTCCTCTGTTTCTCTAGTTGTTTCTGTAGCTCCAGCTCAGCCTCATCCTCTTCGACGGCTTCAGGCTCCGGTGGAACAAAATCATCTGAGAAAGTGAAACATACCAAGTTATCACAATGGTAAAAAAAAAAAAAAATTGCCCCCCCCCCCCCGATTTAAAATATTTCTCACCATCGTCACTGATGTCCATGTCAGCTGTCCGGATGTCATCAGACTGCTGCAGAGTGTCTGCTTTACTGCTGTCAGCATCCTTAACAGAGTCTTCCATCTCTCCGGTATCTTCCACCTGCTTCCTACCGCGGCCTCGTGACCTGAGCAGAAATCATGTCAGACAAACTTCAGCGCAGTCGGGAAAGAAAAAAAAAAAAAAAAAAGAAGAGTTTATCGAGGAATGTGTGTAACCTGGAGCCGAAATCCGTGCTGCGAGTGTCGTCTGTGAGGAGCGCATCAGCCTTGAGGGGTTTCTCTCTCTTCCTGATTTTCTTTATACGCCGTTTGGTTTTCTTAAAACCCACCTGAAAACAGAACATGTGCTTTGGTATTACTTAAGAATGCCTTGAATGGCTCTGCTGCCACTGCTGTGTCTGTGTGTGAGAATGAGAAACAGTGTAAAGCGCTTTGTAGAACCGCTAAGGTTAAAAAGTGCAGACTGTTTACCATTTAAGTTTTTGCCACAGAGTTTCAGTGATTATTTTTCTCTTCTCTCTCAGTGTATATTTTTGTTCGTTTCTTAAAAAGTTATGTTCAATACTTTTGGCACAATTTTAATTCCACAGAATAGCCAATGAATGTTGTCGTGATGTGAAAAGACAGCAGATGAAAATACCACCTATGATTCAAGCAGCAGTCATCACAACACATCCATGTGGAAAAGAAAAAAAAATTGCCCTGCGGCCTTCGTGACTTCACCTCCTAACATCATCACAGTATTAAAGATCTTGTAGAGGTTTTGAGCAACTGTGTAACTGAAAGGCTGACTCACCATCTCCTGTGGGGTGTAGTACTCCGAGGCCACAGCGAGAGCAGGCATGTAGAGAGATTGGGCCTGATTGCGCAGCGTCTCTCTGATGGCCTGCAGCTCACGTTCTCTGTCCCCTGTAGCGTAGCCACCAGCACTCAGCTGGAAGCTCTTCTTCTTCTCGCCCTCTATCTCCTCGTCGTACTTCGACAGGACAGACTTTTGCTTGAACTGAAGAGACAGCGGAAATAGGGCAAGTGTTAAGACTGCAGCACGTTATCAAAATCGTTTGGACACTTTTTCCAACCTGTAAACTTCTATAATCCAAATTGAAGCTGCATTGTCATCCAGGTATGTTGTAATGTTTGTGAGCATTTAACAAGGCCTTCCAGGATTTCACAATTGCCAAAATTAACGAAAAATCAAGCAAGCGCCGCGATATTTGCAGGTACTTCCAATTTTTCAAAACCACAGATTTGGGACAAGATGCATCGAGTGAGGTGATCACAATGCGTTTTTAAAAGCCAAAGCCCTCTTCAATTCATGTGCTTCAAACATTAGTAAAGTGAAAAGGTCTCATTTACCACTGCGAAAAATCAGGCAAAACAATTGTGTAACTGAAATTTCACCAATTAAAAGTTATTCACCTTCACAAAAAACACTTGGTGAAATCCTGTACAGGCTGATTTAATACTTCTACATGGCATGTGCAACTTTTATGGAGGCCAAGTCCTAAGATCACAGAGAATGTAAGCTCTTAAAAGAAATTATTCGGCTCAGTGGAAGTACAACACACAATTAATATTGTGAAGCTATAAAACGCTTTTTTGTTTTATACTTCAAAAAAAAAAAAAAAAAAAAAGTAACACTCAAATTGTTCATAACAAAACCAGAACTCAAAGTAATCAGCATCTGATTAACCCTTTCTAGTGCAAATCTCCATGTCCTGACATACCCAACCAGCAGACAATGTAGAAAAGGTTTGACTGATATACAAAAATATGATCTGTGAAGCGAAACAGTGAACTGACCATGACCATGTCGTCCACGCTCTCCTCCTCGTTGTAAGGTTCATACTCAGGCTTCTTCTTCTTAAGCTCCACGTTCTTCTCTGCTTTCTCTTTATCCACTATGTTGACGTTCACAAGCACATCATCCTTCTCCTCCAGAACACCTGACATGTGAGCGTACCGTAAGAAGGCAGTGTACTTCAGCACATTTTTTATTTAAATAATAAATAAATAAATATAAAAATCACCCCACACTCACCTTTGTCTTCAAGAGTCAAAATGACCGTCTCGCCCTCTCTAAACGATTCCATTTTGTGCTGTACGGTAAGACCTTTAAGATCCCTCGAACTGTAAGCCTCCTGAAAAACATGTTATAAGACCCTGGGTTCACTAAGGACAAAAGAAACAACAACAACCGGTAAATAATGTTACCAATAGCTAAAAATAGAAATTTAATTTTGCAACCTGTTTGCTTTGTGCAAACTCTTGTTCAACCAAGTCGCTGACACCAAATTCTTCATCCATCTCTTCCAGAAGCTTGGCCTACAAAAGATGAACTAATAGCTATAACACCACATTGTAGCAAAAAAGGAAAAAAAAAACCCTTTATAAGTGACACATCCTTTGCCTTACCCTCTTCTCTGCCATCTCCTTCTCCTTCGCAAGTTTGCGACTCTTCTCTACCCAGGCTGCAGTGTCGTCAAGCCACGGATCGTCATCTGCAAGCCTCTTTACTTTGCTGAAGAAGACAGACGGACATCACGGGATCAGTGAAGTACACAAATATCGATCGATGAAGCCCTTTCATGGCCTGGATTCTGAGATTCGTACCCGAGCTTCTGATTGAGCAGACGTTTCTCTTTAAGAGCAGCCAGCTTCTCTCGAATCTCCTTCTGCTGTCTGATCTGTATGGGATTGATCACTTCAGCCAGCAGAGGCTCCTCTTTTGTGCCAAGCTCTGAGCAATCGCAAAACGTTTGTGTGAACAAAATGCGGAAAAAAAAAAGATTTGTTTACGTGATGTCATTTCAGTTACATCTCTCTCACCTTTTTTGGACTCATTCATCTCAAGGGGCTTCAAACCGAGTTTAGCCCTCAGCTTACTGAAAAAGAGGGATGAGATACGAATGAGACATGAACGAGACGTGTGCAGCAGACGAGAAATTTCTTGCATACTATCTATATATCTATATATATATATATACACACACACACACACACACATATATATACACACACACACACACACACACACATATATACATATATTCACACACACACACACACATATATATATATATATATTTTTTTAGTGACGTACTTGGTCTCTTCGATGCTGAGTGAGGCATCACCAGCTGCTGATTTCGGTCCTGCATCTGCAAACAAAGCCAGATGTATAAACAGTTAAATTCACAGTGACTGCTGAAGGAAATTAATCTCATTACCAGAGCAACAGTAGTGTTAATTATTGAGTGATGCTGTTGTTTTAAGAATTTGCCCTTTTACAACACATTGTTGTAAACAATACAGTGGATACTACGACAACCTCCGTTTCTCAGCACAGGGGATGTAGACAGCACTTAACACCCTTTGTCTGTGACTACATTTACATGGACAACAATAATCTAATTATTGACCTTATTCTGAAGAACACAATATTGTGATTAAGGTGTTTACATGAATCGCTTTTAGAATATTCCTTTCATGGTCCTGGTTTACATGTTATGGAACATAGTTCGATTAACGTCACTACGTCCCCATGCCACACCGTCCGATGTTCCCTCCAGAATTTCACGCGTGAACATAGTTTTGGGTGTTTTCGAACGCTTCAAGTGCGGTTAATTATTTGTCATGCTGTACGTGCAAATAGGCGAATGCTTGAAGTCACGGGCTGCGTCTACCTACTATATAGTAGCTCAGATACATGTATTTCGCCTACTATATAGCAGGTTACGGCTGCACAATTATGGCCAAAATGATAATCCCGATTATTTTGATCAATATTATTTATCAATTATTTATAACGATTATTAATTGATTTTAGTGACAACATTTTTATTGCACTTTCACATTTAAGTTCTCATGCCACAATATAACAAGTAGGCATGAGAAAACTTGAACTGGTCAATTATGACAGAATTTAGGAACATAGTGTGGTCCGTGGCAAATTAATTTACCTTCTGATAAACTAAATTGAATATTTTCAGTTAATTTTACAGACTGTATGTAAAAAACAACAACCGTTATCCTGTTCCACCTTGTAAACAAATACAATAAACATCAATGTTCAGTTTTTGAAGTCTGCTCCTCTTAAATATATTTAAAGCTACACTATTAGACATTTTCCGTTGTCATTGTTCTGAGCTGGTAAGTTCATTTACCCATGAGGGAAGCGGGGAGAGGGGAAGCGCTTTAGTTTAATGGTGTTCATTATTGATGCTCCGATCAGGATTTATTTTTATTTATTTATTTATTTATTTTTTACAGCCGATACCAATCCAGATACCAATCTTTTTTTGTTTAAACTTTAATCAGGAGGTCAATCAAACAGTTAAATATAAACTCTGTTAATTGAGTTAAAATAATTAGATACTTGATTGATAAATTGGTAATTGATTTGAAATTTAGTTAATTGATAAATAAACAAGCATAAAATATTTATTTTTAAATATCCTAAAAACAATAGTGTCCTAATTAAAAGTAGTCCAACACAAAAATGATCCATATTAGGAAAAAGGCTAATAGCTTTCTAAGGAAATAGTTTACTAAGCTTAATGTCAACTTGATATTAAATGCAACCCGTAGTAATTAAACATTATTTCATTTCTCATTTTATTTATATTTAATGAAGTTATTATAATATCTATTTAGGTGATGGAGGTCAAAGCAAAGCTGGCTGCTCGAGGGCTATAATGCAAACTCCATTTTGGGGTTTTGGCCCTACGAAATTACATCATCCCTGCACCACTCTATGAGATTGACTGTAAGTGTAGGAAGCGCTTGACTTGATCTGCAGTGGAGTTTGACGAACTGAGGAACGATGAGCTGAGGACAAACTTTAAATGTTAATATCGCAGTCAAAATCGCAATCAATATTCAATTAATTGTGCAGCCCTATAGCAGGCAAATACGAGGTTCCAGAGGCAGACTCTTGTTTGCCGTCAAACGGCTGAGCACCGCCGTGTGTGTGTACGTGTCCGGTCGAAAAATGCTGTGAAATCTCCCATGGTAATAATGTGATTAAGGTGTGTACATGTCTGTAACGCACTTTGATAATGCAACTAAAATAGGAATACTCCAAATGTCTTAATTTGATTTGTGTTTACTTCGAGTATGACTTTAGCCGGATTAAGGTCATCAATAATCGCTGTGTACATGCTAGTTTCTTAATCAGAGTATCGTCCAAGTCTGGTTAATATCAGAACATTGTTGTCCATGTAAACGTACTGTGTGTAATCTTCTACTGTTGTAAACATGTTTAAACTTGACAACAGTATTTACTACACGCTTGTTTGCATATGTGTATCACTCATAACATGCAAACACGTTCCTGACAGCATGTTTGCATTTAATGACAACGGCAAATCTCTGTAAATTTGTTGTGCGCACAGAGCTGGGAGCGCAAAACAAACTGTGAGGGTAAAGGCTGAAAAACAGAAGTTGAAGTATTTTTGACTCACTTCTATGCCAATAATAATAATATTTCATAATATTTTATATTATTATTATTATATATTATTTATAATAATAATAATAATAATAATAATAATAATAATAATAATAATAATGGGCGGCTGTGGCTCAGTGGGTAGAGCAGGTTATCCACTAATCGTGGGGTTGGTGGTTCGAATCCCGGCCCGGGTGATCCCATGCCGAAGTGTCCTTGGGTAAGACACTGAACCCCAAGTTGCCCCCGATGGCAACCAGCACCTTGCATGGCAGATCTGCTACCATTGGTGTGTGAGTGTGCTCTCATTTGTAAGTCGCTTTGGATAAAAGCGTCTGCTAAACGAATAAATGTAAATGTAATAATAATAATAATAATAATAATTATTATTATTATTATTATTATTATTATAAGCGAGCACCAAGCTGAGGCATTTTAAGCTTATGGCTCTGCACAGACAGACCTCTGGTCTCCGTTCATACGCCACCATTTCTTCCGTCGTAATTGAACTGAAGTTTTATTCGTCATGATTTACAGCTTTGTCCTGGCTTGCGTTCTTAGTTTTTTTTTACATTCTTTAAATAATGCCAAGAATATAAAAACAACTGGTTTTCACAAAAAGTTCTCGATGGTATTCTTAATCTCTGTCCCTGTGAACTAGTATAAAAATGTGCTCTAAAATTCTTTTACAATTAGAGACTCCAAGGCTACGGATAGATTAATCCAGATAGATTTGAAAACACAGGCTTTTCTCTATGCTTTGGCCTTCGGTACACACCAAGACGGCGTTTTTGGAGACCTTTTTGAAAATGCTCTCCCAGGTGGATCCCTTTTTAAACGCCGTTTCTGCATTGCAGTGTGAACTGAGAACTGAGAAACGATGACATGTTTTTTGTCGTGTCTCCCATTCAACCAAAAACAAAGAAGATAGTGGATGATGTTTTACTGCAGTTGTTGTGCCTGCTGTCCGGTTTGATAGCTTTGTTAAATCATTTTACTTCGTACAATCTTAGGCTTCACTTTTAAATAAACGCTTGGAGGAAACGACGCAGGCCGGAGCTTCTTACGTGTTTCCGCATGCACAGTATAGGGATGTAGCTAAGAGGTTTCAGACATTTCAGCATGGACAAACAATTTTTTGCTAATGTTTGAAAACGCCAGCGTAGACAGAGCATTTTAAAAAACAAAAATGCAGTTGTCAGATCCATCTGGATTAACGTGGATGTAGCCAAAAGCACCTCTATAAGTCGTTCTGGATAAGTGCATATGCTGAATGCTGTGAACGACACAGGCCAACACATCTTATGTTTCTACACGTGCAGTGTAGGGATGTCAGCGTTTTCAGTGTGGATGAGTAATTTTTGGAAAATGCTTGAAAACACCAGTTTAGACGGAGAACATTTTAAAAATGCACTTTTCAGATCTATCCGGATTCATGTAGACACCTTTTATGGTTTTGAAACATGCCTAAATTTGTTTTAAAGGTCTCATACAATAGATTTGCATCCAAGGTCAAAAAACACTTTAATTTGCTCATAGTTTAAACTGCAGCATTACCTCATCCCCCACCCCCATCAAAACCGACTCATTAAATGATCCGTTCTAATGGATTCATTCTAATCCCCTCCATTCATTGAGCATACTCTGCTCTGATTGGTCACATGTCCCAGTCGGTTGTGATTGGTCTACCGCTGTCAGCAAGCAACCAAGGAAGACCAGTGGTAGGCCTTTTCATAACAAACCTACATAGGATAGAAAGAACCCATGCTACAACCCTCTTCATCTCCCTCCACTGGCTTAAAGTATCAAATTCAAGCCCTTGATCCTCACATACATGACCTTGTCTGGAACAGCACCCCCATACCTCAACACTCTCCTAGAGGCTTATGTTAACTCATGCTACACCGATGCTTAGTAGAGCATACTCAGCGAGGCACAAGGTCCTTTTCCAGAATATTAAAACTGACTGTCTCTCAGGGGTGGAATGAACTTCCAACCTCAATCAGGACTGCAGAATCTGTCACCATCTTCAAAAAATAGCTCAAGACTCCCCTCTTCCGTGAACACTAAACCACTAACGTTCCCTTCTTCCCTTATATATAGTAAAATAAAAAAATTAATAAAAGCATTCTGCACTGGCTCTTACACCTCTACTCTGCACACTTTGCTTCTCTAGAACTCAATTATAAATCTTGTTTATTTTTATTATACTCTTGATATATCGCTTCACTTGTATTTCCTCATTTGTAAGTCACTTTGGATAAAAGCATCTGCTAAATGAATAAATGTGTGTGTTAAGCGCAGTAATCCATGCATATGACATGATCTGATCAAGTCGAGGTTTACATTAGTTAGTCAAATGATGCGTAAATGTACACACAGGAGGACTAGTAAGATACAAACATTTCTCCAAATTCACAGGATTTTCACGAATACCAAAACTGCTTATGACAATGCTCGTACGCACAGTATGTGCACGAATCAGTCCGTATCCAGCCTGATAAACGAGGCCCACTGTAAGAGATTTTATGGAAAAGTAATCCTCGAAACCATCTTTCAAAATAAGAACAATAATTTGTGGATTAGTTACATACGAATACAGAAGGATGTGCAGGATTTTCATTATACATTTAATGCTTTCATTTTCCACACTGGCTTCTGTATGTGTGTGTTTAAATGTCTGATTAATACTGTGAAACCGTGATATTTCAAGACTAGTTTATCATACCGAGAACATTTCAACCTGTAACACGGTTTTAGTCTTTTTACGGCGGCCTATTCAGAAAACTACAGCTAGCCATTTCATGATAAGAGTGAATGAAGAAGTATGAATTTATGCGCATGCGATATACGCCGCTTAGATTTTTTATATTTATCAAAATAAACTATTAAAATCATATGTAAATGAGTCATGAATTTCACCGCAGAATGGGCTTATCACAAAATATAGCATTATTTAAAGCTCAACAACATTAAAGGGAATGATGTATAGTCACAAAACCAACAAGAAGAGCAATGGGCCAAGTGATCACAAACTCAAAGACCAGCAAAGCATTGTTCAAAGTCTTTTGATCCACCAGAAGCAGTGCCCCAACCAAAAAGACAAGACAAAGCAAACATCGGGGATCATTCAGAAGACACATCAGCACAGGTATTATGCAGTTCATGTCATCTCAATCATGTCATAAAACTTTTGTTCACATTAATTCATACCACCTTTTATATTATATTCAAATATCCCATTGATTCAAGCTCTGTGGTCTAAGAAAGCTTGTGAGATAGTCATTGCTGTCACACAGTCAAAGGACAAAAAAAAAAAAAAGGTCTTGTATCATGCTGAAAACACTCCAGCTACATAAATGGCTAGTGGGGGAGGCAAGAAAAAATGATTCATACCTTTGGGAAATGCACTGCTCTTATGGCAATTGAAAAATTATCTGTGAACATAGAGTAAGATATTAACTTACGTAAAAATGACAGTTACGCCATTGTTGAGTATATTGAATAACTGTTAATGAAACACTGGATGAGGTAACTATAATTTATTTTTTATCTTTTGTTCTTAGACAATCCAATGCTATTTTCAAGTGGTGGTGAATAACACAGACCAGGGACACAATTTTTATACTAAATCACTACACAGCAAGTGTTATACTTCATGGAGAATGAGATGAAGTACGGAGAAACAATCTCTCAAAAGGTGAAGATGATGTTTATCTTTAATTATCTTTAATAATTTAATTCAATAAAATTTTATTTGTATAGCGCTTTTAACAATGGACATTGTCTCAAAGCAACTTTACAGAAACAAACATATTACTGTATTCTATAGAGGATGTTCATAATTTGATTATCGTGAAAAATCACATTGAATAAATGTTCAGATGAGCCAAGACTATTCAAACACCAACCACCGAAATTCAAATATAAACTTATATATAAAATATAAACATATATATACACACACATATATACATATACACACACATATACATACACATTTATTTATATACATATACACATTTATTTATATACATATACACATTTATTTATATACATATACATATATATCACATACACACACACACACACACAAAATAACTAAATTTAAATATAAATAAAATGAGAAATGAAATTATGTTTAATGTCTATGGGTTGCATTTAATATCAATTTGACATTAAGATTAGTTCACTATTTCCTTAGAAAGCTATTAGCCTTTTTCCTAATATGGATCATTTTTGTGTTAGTCTACTTTTAATTAGGACTCTTTATTGTTTTAAAGATATTTAAAAGTAATATTGTATGCTTCTTAATGTATCAATAAACCAACAGTATTCATCATTGCTATTATTTTAGCTCAATTAACAGTGACCATGAGCAGAGAGATTACATTAAACTGTTTATGACAGACCTCCTGATTAAAGTTTAAACAAGAAAAAGATTGGTATCTCGATCATATCGGCTGTAAAAATCCTGATCAGTGTGTCCCTAATGAACACCATTAAACTAAAGCTCTTGGTATCTGACGAGTAAATGAACTCACCCAATCACATCCTATATGAGATTATTCAGATATATACACAATATACACAGAGCGGTTTGAGAACTGACTCCAGCCCAGAACCATGACAGTGGAAAATGTCCAGTAGTGTAGCCTTAAATATATTTAAGAGGAGCAGACAAACACTGAACATTCATGTTTATTGGATTTTTATTTACAAGGTGGAATAGGTTAATGGTTGTTTTGTGCATAGTCTGTAAAATAAACTGAAATATTATTATATTTAGTTTATCAGAAGGTATATTAATGTGTAATGGCTCACACTATGTTCCTAAATTCTGTCATAATTGACCAGCTCAAGGTTTCTCATGCCTACATGTGTGTTATATTGTGGCATGAGAAAACTTAATAAATGTGAAAGTGCAATAAAAATTATGTTATCACAAAAATCAATTAATAATCGAGATATCAATAATGATCAAAATAATCGGGATTATCATTTTGGCCATAATCGTGCAGCCCTAATGTAAAGTGAGTAAAATATGTAAAGACAATAATTACCATATACTACCTATATAATTACCTATATTGTACATACAAAATTTGTAGTTATAGTAATGTTTTAATGCTTAATGTTATCCTGTCAATCATTTTGATTAGCTCAACACACTTTTTTTTAACAAACATTTTGTGTTTTAAACACTAAAGGAAAATGGATAATGTTGCCTTTCTAATAATATCATTATATGTATATGGCCTGTAAAGAGAACGGAGAGCATAATGCAGAGCTTTCATTTAAATTGACTAACAAAGTGGGTCTCTTAAATAAAAAAAGAGACAAGGCAATATAGGATAGAAGAGTGAGGGTGTGATTGGGAAAATACCCTATGAGCTGGGAAACGAACCCTTCACGGTAGGAGAGAAGCAATTTGTCACCTTTCTCTACATTTAGACTCAACAAAGATTTAACAAATAAACAGGTTTTTACATGAAAAATGTTCATGATTTTCTTTATTTACACTGCCTAGAGAGTACTTCAAGATGAGAAGAAACTGTCTCAGCAAATGTGACTGGATGGACATAAAATGGAATGGAGGACAAATTAACCGTTCCACACACAGGACTGGTACAGACATTGAGTGTTTGTCATGCAGGTTGGATTTCCTCATTAAATTGTACACCAAAGGAAAAAAGAAAAAAAAAGACTCTTATAATAACTCTGATACAGTTCTTATGAATTTGTGGAGCAGAATGTTGATTTACTTCAGTCTTATAAGAACCCTGGAGTGTACCTAGACAACAAACCAGAATGGAGCGGGTAAATTGAGGATACACAGAGGAAGGGTCAGAGCAAACTGTACTTTATGTGGAGGCTCAGGCTCTTCAATTGTTGTTCAATGTAGATTATGTAAATAGTGTATTGAATATGATTAATGGATTTATATGCATGTATTTTGTTTGTTTGTATGTATGGCTGCTGTGGTGAAAATCTCCCATGGACAATAAAAAACATTACCATATCTTGTCTCATGTAGATGGCAAAATAAGTTGTTGGTGCATTTCCAAATATCCCTTGCCATTTGACTATAAACTCATCCAAGGAGCACATGGCTCATCTGCGACTGACAATGGCAGAGGAACTTCTGAAAGCCTCAGGTAATTTATTACTTGTACAAAATCGCCTGTCACTTAGACTATGGTATAAAGTATAAATTTTTATCACAGAAAAATCACACATGTAACAACATACTAAGTATTAGTAATTAAGTAGTAAACATATGGTAATGCTATTTAAAGTATGTACCGTTTGCCAAAAGAGCTAACATATAACTGCATGTTTTCAGTATTCAAGAGGGGACATTACTGCTCATTATGTCATAATAATAATAATAATTTATCAATTTGTATAGCGCTTTTTACAATGGTACATTGTCTCAAAGCAGCTTTTACAGAAATATCATTTTACATTTACAAGCGACTTACTAATGAGACCACATTCACACACCAATGGTAGCAGAGCTGCCATGCAAGGTGCTAGCTTGCCATTGGGGGCAACTTAGGGTTCAGTGTCTTGCCCAAGGACACTTCGGCACTTGTGCTGCCTCAAAATCCCTGGGTGGTGGTGCAAAAACATTTTTGGTCGGTAATGTAGCAATGGTTAGAACATTTTTATGGGCACACCATTTCGTTTACAAGTTGTGTGTTTTGTGTGTAAGAGTAAATGAATGAAAGAGAGAGACTGAGAGAGGGTGAGGGAGTGAGAGAGACACTAATTGATTACTGAGCAATTTGCTAAGATTACTATGATAATTTTTTAGAATTGAAGGTGACTGCTGCAAGAGGTGGTTTCATGTGGCATTCCTTTCTAGAGAAGGCATGAAGAAGCAGTTCAAAAAAGCTCAAAAGGTTGACTGGAAGTGCTGCGTATGTAAATAACTTGAATTCCTTTGGCTCCCATCCACAATCTAAACATGTACATAAATAAATTAAAAGAAAACTAATAAAAACATTTGAAATATTTGTAGACCATCATTTCTTTGAATTATTTCATTAATAGGACATATATTTATTTATTTTAAGAAAACCATTCAATCCAGTATGGGTCATTTTAACCCCCTTTATGCATTCGGGTTTTTTGTTCGTTCATGCATTGTAGGGTTAAAAATCAAACATCTAAAAGGATCTCTAATATCTGATACCTAGAAGTATGATACCTTGGGCGGCTGTGGCTCAGTCGGTAGAGCGGGTTGTCCACTTATTGTCCACTAATCGTGGGGTTGGCGGTTCGAATCCCGGCCCGGGTGATCCCATGCCGAAGTGTCCTTGGGCAAGACACTGAACCCTAAGTTGCCCCCAATGGCAAGCTAGCACCTTGCATGGCAGCTCTGCTACCATTGGTGTGTGAATGTGCTCTCATTAGTAAGTCGCTTGTAAATGTAAAATGATATTTCTGTAAAGCTGCTTTGAGACAATGTACCATTGTAAAAAGCGCTATACAAATTGAGAAATTAATTAGAAGAACACTTTAGAGTTGGTTTTGTGACTGTACATCATTCCCTTCAAATGCTATTAAGCTTTAAATAATAGTATATTTTGTGCATGGGCCCATTCCGCAGCGAAATTCATGTCTAATTACATATAATTTAATGGCTTATTTTTATAAATCTAAAAAAAATCTAAAAGGTGTTTCTCATACCCGACACCTAGATGGACCTGTATAACAATGTAGAAAGTAACTTTAGAGACGGCCCATTAATTATGGCAAATATCGAACGTCCAACGTCAAACTTCAAACGTCAAACTACTGCAGAACTGGTGTCAGCAATGATGCACGCCTTTTAGATTTTTGATATTTAATATATTAAAATATTAAATCATATATAAAAATTGCCATGTATTTTATTACTGCTCGTTGTTCCCGAGTCATATTAAAGATTCGTTCAAACTTCACCTTCAGTCTCTTCACAGCTGGGATCTGGTTTCTCTTTCTTCACCCGCGGCTCTCCGCTGCTCTTCTCCCCTCTGCTCCTGCTCTCTTTCTCCGCAGCCCGACTGCTCCTTTCCCGGGAGCGGGATCTCTTCCTCTTCTCCTTGTCTTTCTCTCGCTCTTTATCCCTTTCGCGATCCTTATGTCGGTGCTTTTTGTGTTCCCGATGGCGCTCCTCCGGGTCCCGGTCCTTATCCTTCTCTTTATGTTTTTTAGACCCCATATCTAACTATAGGACGAGTTTCTATCTAGCGACGTTTGCGTCCTGGATAAAGCTTAACTAATCAACCACTAAACTATTTAAAAGCTTTTTCACTCAATCCAACAAGACTAAAAACTGTCATTTACTAAACCTAATGCATCTACTTCACATTTGCATAACAAGCACAAAGTATTTATTTTTTAGTAAACTAAGTTAGCTACACCAGCATAAACATCGTTTACCAGTCGTTGGATGAATACTGCATTTGACCTTTGTAACTGCTTCCGGGTCACAGCTACTCAATAATGAACATTAAACGTTCATCGCCCCTAGTGTCAAGGAGATGTATTGCCGCCGTATTGGCGCTCCATTGGAGACAAATATCTG